>JAANSQ010000934.1:0-17994 GCA_036850885.1 Lepidocyrtinus dapeste | reverse complement strand
AACTCGTTGCTCTACAAAAAGGGAGTGCAGAACCGTTAAGTTTAATAGTTAACTTCTATTTTTCACTCTTCAGTCGTAACCTAATTAATTTATTATAACCAAAATAAAAAACTAACAATACAACAAATATGGCTGAAAAACGTCTCCCGGCTAATCCCTGCCTGCTGGGTTGGTCAAAAAACTAATAATAAAAACTACTATTTCTTTAATTACATATAAACTACTACTAAAGTTGGTTTTTGTAGATGACAAAATGAAACGATGAACTGGAATTAAAGTTTACTCACAATTTATTCATGGAAAATGGGCAAACAAACAAGTTTACAGACGCAGAGTTGCTAGAGGTCAGAGAAGAGAATAGGTGAATTCTTATAAAACTTAAATGTATTTCTAAAGAATGTATCAATGCACACGTCTTTACTCTTAATGTAAACCTTCGATTTTGCCGTCGAGCAATCAAAACAGTTCGGGTTGTTGGTAACTACAATATTTTGAACTAAGCGCGCAAGCTAGTGTGAATCAACTCGACTGATTATACAAAATCTGTAGGCTTTAATTTTGAAATGTATAGACAATTGTTGTCTCATATTCCCCAGAATCCCTTCCATTGGAGTTAGTCGCTACTATTAGCGCGAGGTCTTTGCCAAACATACTCGTAAACCACTTTGGAATCTCTGTGTGGCCAAATTTGAGGCGCAGTATCTGCCAAAACGTTTTCAGACAGTTAAGAAGACTCGTGTCCGGCTACATTCCGGTTTTTTTGAATGCCGGTAGGGACACTAAGAAGACTCTATGAGTGTTAGTAACTTATTATTCTGAATAAGAACTAAACAGCAAATTATCAAATATATATAAATTAAATTGTTAATCCATTGCTTTCCCCACAAAAGCTAGCATCAAAATATTTACTTTGTACTTTGGCTCCCTAGAAATAATAAAGTATTTTGAAATACATACATTAAAACGGGTTCAAAAGGTTGGATTTTAGATTTTAGGTTAGGATGGCTAAAGAAAGGATTTGTTTGTAAAGGACTGAGACTGAACCATGGAAACATTTGGACTTGTGGCGAACATAATTTCTGAGTTGAATGATTCTGAGGTAGCAATTCTGGTGCAAATAATTTTTGTTTTTAGGAGAAGAACAGACAAATATTTTATTTTAAATTTTACAAAAATATCCGTGCATTGATTATATAACTTACGATTAGTTTAGCGTTCAATCTACGCATTAACTATTCAAGTAAAACAAGAATACATTAAACATATTAAATTTTAATTCTGACAGTATTTTAAAAGCACATTTAAGTTCTCTAAAAATTAATTGATACCTTAATTCATAGCGAGCATATTGGAGGAGAATTCTGGCGTTTTTTCAAAGAATGTAGTTCAGCGATTTTAGTTTTGAGATTAGAAAACCCACTGGCGATATTACTGGAGGCGTTGCTGCTGCTGGATACATCTCCAGCGTGAATTGGTGAGGCTCCACGAGATGGCGAATTGTTTCGGCTGGAGATTAAAGTTCGATTATCTAGTAGTTCATTGGAGGATTTGGATAACACATCCGTGTCAACAACGGACGCATGGCTGGTAACTACTTGGTTGGAGGGACTGGTCCTTCCTAATCTCAAATTGCCCAGCATTTTCGACACGGAAAACTTCCTCTTTGAGCTTTCCTTCGTTTGAATGATGAATGTAGAGATGAGATTCTGGAAGGACGTGTAAACTTCAGGGGAGTTTTCGGCCACGGAGAGTTCATAAAAGTGAGTGCCATACTGTATTGAAGTACTGAGACCCTCAACTTTCTCCACAACTCGTAAATGCTCCAGGTCGGACTTATTCGCTACCAGAAGGATGGGACATGTAGCGCGGGGCTGAGGCTGTGGTGATGCGTTGGATAAGTTACTATCACTACTACCGCTGCTCCCGCTGTTACTTGTTGTCAAGGAATTTGGACTAGCATTGGAGTTGGAGGAAGGGGCGATTAGACTGTGGAAGTTGTTGATGCTTTGTATGGCTTCCTGTGCGAATGTAAATGAGCTGCGATCCGTTATCGAATATACTATTACGAAACCATCAGCGCGCTGGATTTCTTCCACTGGGAATGATTTACGAAGAGATTGGGTCGGTCCCTGTAATTCAACGTCAATAATATAAAAATAAAATAAATTGTGTGTTCCACTACAAAGAGATTGAATACCACTAGAGTTGAATAATTCTTACCGTGAAGGACGTGGAAATATCTACGATTTCGACATCAATCGTATTATGGCCCATTTTCATGGTTTGTTGGTATAACAAATCCGTATTCGATTTGTATTCGCCGATAAACCGTTTGGTTAAATACCGTACCGTCAATGCTGCAATCAATAAAACAATTGGTATTAAAAGTTTTCATAGATCATGATGTTATCAATATCGTAATGAAGGGGAGTAAACGTATGTTAACACATGAGTTTTTATTTGTACCTGATTTGCCCACTTCATGTTGCCCAAAAACTGCAATCCTTATCTTTGGATTGTTGGAATGGAGTAATGTGGACCCTGAATTTCCTTCGGAATGCTTCATCTTAGAAGTATTTCGCAGGCCTCTTTGTTATCTCCGAACTACTTGAACTTTCTTCAGTTTTCAAGTTTCCTTCTTTCAACTTGAAAATTCCGAGTCACTTTCCCCCAACTTTTACTACTGTTATCTGGGCGTTCGTACTAATCACGTTTACAATCGACAGCGTGGAGAAAGTTGTGTGAGCCTCCTGTAGGATCTCGCTCGAGAGTGAGCGGAAGTGCTGTTTGCATCGAAATAAAAAGGATTTGAGAAATGGAAAGGGTTCACAGTCTAGTAATAGCTTAGAGCGAACGTGAATGTAAGTGAAAGTACGATGAAGTTGCTTGTTGCGTTGTTCTGATCGAACTACATATGAGCATTATGAACTGCTTCGTTGCAGGATAGATACATTTTATAGGATTCTATATCGGTTAGTATATTTGTATTATTACAAGAATGACTATATTGCGAGATGTTTTTGAAGAAAAACATTCTTGTTTACTTGCTCTGGTTAGGTTGTTCTCCTCACAGCGTCTACTATCCTCTACGTTATTACAGAACATAAGGTTAACATTCTACTTATCCATGTAATATCATCTAGATAAAATTTGACAAGATTGTTTATAAATGTCCCTATCTGGAAGGGAAAATTGGTTTCACTATTTTTCTAAATTAACCATCACCACAATGCCTCCAACTAAACTCTGTTTGATGTAGCTTCCTGAAATGAAATTTTTAAGCTAATTTATTTCATCCTCTATAGTTTTTCATTAGACATTTTTCCTCATTAAGGGATGAATTCTGATGTCCTGACTCTCCTGACCGCAGTTAAACCAATCTCTATATGACCTGAATTTCGGCATGACATCATCCTCGAGTGTTGATTACAAACATGTGGAACTGCCTCACGAGTTTGGTTAAAGTAGACATTAGATCACAATTGTATTATATTACAGACATTACGTATCGTTGAAGATTAAATAGCTTGGTTAGTTAATGGCACTCACCAAAGTCACCTGTGTAGAACTCACGTGTGAGACAGTTTCACCTGAAACCATGGAATCCAAAAATATTATTTTGTTTCCCATCCACTCATATTTCCTTGAGGAAAAGACCACGAATACGAAGTCAGTCATGTCGAATAAATTTCCTTCCAGGAACCCTATATACGTCTATAATATTTCACCGTTTCTCAGAAATAATGTTTTCCTGTCCTATTACCTAGGAGCTTGTTTGCTTATGTGAAGTTTGGTTGTCTCTTTATGCCTGCCGTTCCTTCAGCATAACTAAGCTCGTTAATATATAATTTGTTTTGCTACATGCATCATGAATTACGTTTGGATTGGATTACAAGCCAAAAGCCAATGTCCTTAAAAAATCAGGAGACACAACGTAAATGAACATTGAAGATCAAAAGCATATAAATAAACCGAATTTTTGTTATCATATGAGTTGGTAGTGGATGAGTA
This sequence comes from Lepidocyrtinus dapeste, assembly GCA_036850885.1. Taxonomy (NCBI): domain Eukaryota; kingdom Metazoa; phylum Arthropoda; class Collembola; order Entomobryomorpha; family Entomobryidae; genus Lepidocyrtinus; species Lepidocyrtinus dapeste. Next base: position 13,983 of record JAANSQ010000934.1, on the reverse strand, counting down.
GATAAGTCCAGGTTGTAAATTCGATTGGATTTTTGGAAACAGATTGAGTTGAGGTCACAAGCCTGCCTGGTTGCCAGCGATTTTGCTCTAAAACTACTGTAGTGTAATGGATTGACTAATTGAGAGAGATCAGTCCATTTTCTGGCTTGTAAATAATATATGTAACAATTTGAATCGTCTCTTTAATTAAGAGGGTAAAGCATACGTCAAAGTTATGAAAAACTTATGTAAATCTGCGAAACTGGTGGGTACCACCTGTTTCAACTTTGCCGACATAACCAAAGTAAATCAATAGGTTGATCCAATAAATGCTTATCTTCACACTAACTGATTATGAAAATGCTTCCACTTATAAATCATTAGCAAAGTTCTAATTTGTAAGGAAAACCTGGGTGAATGTAGATCTAAATTGTTTATTCCGGGTAAAACATATGCTTTCACTTTCAAAAGTTGCACAACTGACAAATACAAGGTAAATATGAAGAGCGTAGTAAAACTATAAATATATAGGTGTAATTTTGTACATCCATGTTATATTTTGAAAGTCATTATGATGATGGACAGATTACTGGAAAACACCTGTCCTGGAACTTGGAACTGATTCGAAATGTCGAAAAGTGGGAGGTGAACAGCCTATAAAGGACATTAAAGGGTAGAGGAACTTTGTAATGAAACTATGAAAAAAGAACTTTTTTAGCGATTAGCAAGAAATTTACTCGCATATTTTTTTATCTTTGCATGAGGTCTAATTTTAACGACTCGTCTGCGCCGAAAATTTCATACAAGTGTTGGATAAAGTTTACAAATATACTCCACGCAATTTTCAGGTTTATAAACATTTGCTTTCGTCACCACGCGTTTAAAATTCTGTTTTACTACTTTAAACGCTTTTGACAGGACTATGACCCCGAATTTTAGATAGGTTTGACACGAATAATCATAAAGGCAATGCTTAACCTTTAATGTTTGCAAGAAAGGCAAGAAACGTTAACTTAAGATGTTTACATTTTATTTTTATTTTAGCATTTTTGGAAGTCATATATGGCATAATAAACCTCTCCACCTTTAATTCCTATTGATGTGACTCATATGAAAAGTATTTTGCGTGGATCATTTTTTCATATTTTCTTGCTGAGTTGCGTATACAGAAAGAGTTGCAGACCAGAAACCACTGATGAATAGGCAAGATGTGATCCTCGTGAGAACTTCTGCCAAGTCCAGTTTTAAAGCTCATCAAACATTAAAGTTTTATTTGGGTACAAGACAGATGCGATGATGAATTTGCTGAATGTGTGGGTGATAGACAATGCATATGTATTATGTAGTATTGGATGTGAGCTTTTTAGCCAAATCACGTATCTTGCAATTCTGGGAAAGGCAAACAAAGAATCATAATATTTTCTTAGTTCCGTGATTTCACCGTCTTGACTACATCTTAAACTCCCACACAGTTAACGATAAGATTTTATGAATGTATAAAGGGTGTTCCTATCCCCTATTCTGATTCCCCTTATCCCTTACATCACCGGATCATCGTTTTGTTTACTCTTTGGTATGAAACTAAACCAGGTTCGAAATTAATTGACTTGCTAAATAGATAGCAGATCTCATATGAATTATTTGACAGCAAGTGTAAGTAGCCAGTTTTTCCGGTAGATTAACTGTCTGCGTAACTAGAAGGCGTTACGGTGTCAGTTTTAGTGGAACATACTTTTTGCAAAATGTGCGATCACATTTACCCTCTTGGGAGTATTACGAGGCATAGATTCCGAAGCAACTGTAGCAGAAGCTGGCGCCTAGCCTTGTTTAGCTCTACCACTTTCATGACGTGATTTACGCAGGATTAAACTTAATCGCGAAACATGTGTCCGATCTTTGTTGCGATCTTGCGATAGAGAAAATTGTCAAATGAAGTACACTAGTGAATCATATTCTAATTTTAAGTTTAAAAATGTGAATGAAAAATATATTTAGAAAGATTTATAACAGAAATATCTGGCACTTGTCATTCGTCGCCAATACAGTGTTCATTTCTGTTTCCCCACTTCCGAAAAGCCCGTCTCGCTCGTGCGAGGAAGCTACAGAAGGGAAAATTAATTAAGACCGAAATATTTGTGTTCAGATTAGATGGTGATGGTACTGAGCGCCGGCAGACTGTAGCCGATACTTATGACTCCAAATCGGATCCTTGAATGGTGGCCAGAATCCCCAAACTTGATCAATTTATTTACTGCGGAACAGATTAAACCAGGAAAAACTACCGTCGATAAACGAACGGAATAAACAGAATTTGCTTATTTTGTTCCCATCTTCTCAGCTTTTTATGTATGTACATTAAAATGCCATATAATATGTATCATGTCAAATTAAAACAAATCATATATTACCAGATTTTCTGAGGAAGGGTCTTCTGCATCTGTGTTTGAAGAAATCCAGAAGCGGTTTAAAGATTAATTAATGGATTCAGAGTTTATCATCCATTCAATGCGAATTCGTAACCATGGCAGTAGTGACAGTAGAAGCCTAACTTGACTAGTAATTTTTAAAAATAGGTCCCCCAAACGTACTAATCAATTAGTATAAAATTATGTATGCATTTCAATTATTTTCTCAGTCAGTTAACATGTTTAACTTTTTCTGATTTTTTTTGAAAGCAATCAATGAAACCGCCATGATTCAAGGTTTGTGTATTTCCAATATGACTTGTTTCAAAAAGCGTTTTGTGATTCCATTAGGTTAAGGTTATCTTTTTATTTATTTTGTTCAAAACCGTATATTTCTTTTAAAAAAAAAGTTCAAGGTCATTCTCAGTTCTAGAAACCTTCCTTTTCCACAAGCGAAAAAAACGTCTCAATCGCTTAAGTTTCTTCTCGTCTTATGGAAATGCATTTTTCCTAGGGGCTCCTTCTTTATGCTTACACTGTTACACGTCTTCTGGTTCTGACCCACTTTCTCCAGAAGCGAAAAACATCAAATAAGGTCAAGTTAAACAGTTGGTTTATTAGCAGAAAACAGGATAGCTTACTGAGGTTTCCTTATTTCGCAACTGTAAACCTAGCAAATGCCAGGAAACCTTATGGAGGCTCAGCTTCTTCTGCTTCATTTCATCCCATCCCAGCACGTTGACAGAATTCGCAATGAAGAGCAAATTCTATAATTACAAATGAAACTTGAACTTTTCCCCAAGAACCGAAGTCATTACAAAATCTTGCAACAGAAAACAGAATGTAGTCAAAGTAACAGAACACGTGTAACTCCAGTTAGATTTCGTTCAAATGTTTAGTCTAAAGTAAACTCCAGAATCCTAGAAACCCAACCGTTAGCTTATCAGTAGTCTTCATTAGCTGCAAAATTTCATTTATTTACATAGTATTTTCGCAGTAATATATAATTCATCCCAACGTCTAAAATCTAAACTGTCACTTTAGTGAATTTAGGAAGCAAACTCCTAGCCAATTTGGATTTCCTGATACTTCCTATTTTTGTTTGGGCTTCCGGATAGCAGAACTTCCCCTATTCTGTACTTGTTGCATCTTCTTTTATTTTTCAAAATGTCTGAACATTTTATTCTCTTATCATTATTTTAAGAAAAACAACGCTAATGCTGAATCCAGGCTTGAAAGAAGTTCAAAATTGGCGTGATCGCTTCATTAAGCTTGTTTTGCTTCCAGGAAGTACCTTTACCCCAATGTTGTTCTCATAAATCAAGTGTGATAATTTCTTGTTTATTTGTCTGCAGAGCGGAAGATAGAGGGAATCGAGTTTGATTTGCTGATAATCTTGTTTTCTTTTGTCCAGAGATATTCGTTATATTCTCGCAGAATAAGAGGTGGTAATGAACTCTGCGTTCTTTCTTAAACTTGTAGATTGGAAATAAATTGACTTTTTCAATCCTAAAGTTCAATAGAGTTTACGGTAGATTAGGAAAGAGCTCGGGAATCGGTGTGAAAAACAACTTCAAACGGAATACCGAGATTTGGAGGTTGTTATCCCCATGACATGGCTTACTTGACAAGTCGACGAAAGTGAAAAGCTTGAATGTAAGCTTGGCCTAAACCTTCCTTAAAATACAAGCCTATCCCAACCATATTTTTTTGGCAAGTGGTAAACTTTGTCACGGATATTATTATCGTGATGAAATCATTTTATAAACATTTCCCGGAAACTTACTTGCGTTTTTAATGGAATTCAGGACAAGGTTTGGCTTTGAGGATAGAATGCTTTGTCAACTTTTACGGTTTTTGATGTTGGTCAAAAACAATACGCAAGTTAACATCATTAAAACTGCACTTGGAAATTCACACAATTTTCTACCAAATTCAGGGATTGCTTTAGTCAAATTTTTAATGTCCTTGTTTTTCAGTAATAAAAATGCTTCGCTTTTACTTTCAAAATTATCCCCCAGCTAGAACAATAATACATCAGCATTTTAGTGTTCTCCAACGATTTACGACTCATAAAGTCACCACAATGCTCTTGTGAAAGCGATTTCAAGAATGAGACATGAATTCATTGAATGTTTTGTGTTTTTTATTGTATTCCAGGTTCTTGTCCCAATGATCTATTTGACCTTTCCTCAAATTAGCTTGGATACTTTAAGCTAATGTTTCTCGTGCGTTTGTAATTCAAAGGCTCTGTGCTGATGAACAAGAGGTAAGAATGTGCCAACACGAGTAGAACATATTAAGATAATGAATTAAAATTAGAGTAGGACAAGAACAAGATGTGCTTTCGGCTTGTGTGGCTTCACCAATGTAAGTACATTTTCTCCATGGTTAATTACCAAAGTAACAAAGACATTTTCCACTGTAGATTCCTCTTCTCTTTTGGTAAAAGGCCAGGAAAAATTTAACTTTGGTAAAATAAATGACGGTCGAAGAAAAAAATCAGTTTAAGTTTAAATAGGATACGTGAGAATCCGCTGGTAGCATTCGTCCTGAGTAGATTCCTCAATGTCTGATTCTAAATCAAAATGGCAAAGTGTAAAAACATCACAGCTTACTATAAGCCAATATGTATTGAGTCATCACATCATCCACAAACAAATATGAACGCATACATAAAATTATGCATAACACGTACACTTCCTCCAAGAGTCTGACGTGGGATTTATTATATAGAGAATGAAGGAGATGCAACAATCTTCGGGTTGAGTTGAGCAAAACGTGATGTAAACAACGAAACCTAGAACGTATATAGTCTATCTACCTTGTTTACTATTACTATACAACTAATGTCTTTTGTATAGGCAACGAACAAAAAATTAAATGATGCCAAAATCGTAAAAAAACTGAAGAAAGTAATTTCAAAAATTTAGTCAACCCTTTGTTCATTTTCTTGTTGTAGATTGTATCTATTTATGAGTAATAAACATTTCTTTTCATTTAAATGGAATGTTCTCATTTTCTTTGTGGTGGGTCGAGGTGAGATTGAAAGAATTACTTGACTCCACGGAGAATGTTTCTAATTTAGATTTTGAAAAGGAAATAGGATAAAATGTTCTTTTGATTTTTTACGCTTTGAGCAGAACATTTTCATTAGTTTCCTACTCAATTAAGTTTTATTATATAAAAAGCAAATTTTACCCAATTTGCATATTTATTTATGCATCCATTTTCATTCAACAGTTTAACATCGAAAGTGTATTTTAATTCTGTACACGACCAACCAACATGACTAATGTCTACAGAAAATCAAAATTTCACCTTTGATGAAAGTGATCAAGGTCGGTTTTATGTAAAATTAAATTTAAGGGCAGTAACCCTAAACTTAGTTGGAAGCTAGAAGAAATTAATTTCCAACTTGACACTTTACGACGTGAAATTTTTAATTATCGTGATAAATTCAAATCGAAGCTTTATGAATCAGTTGGAATTTTTTCTAAAATCATTTCCTCGAAAATGTAAGTGGAATGATCATGCCTTCAATGTCTGACAAGGCATGATAAGCTTTTAAAATGACTTTGAAAAATGACTCATTAGGTTTTGAATAGGAAATCCATTAAAAAAAGTTTTGCCTTATTGATATACGGCAAACGGAAAGACACCAAAAGTGGTGGTAACGGTAAGCATATAATTTCATGGAAACAGCCTAACGAAATCGATGAAAATAAAATGTTTCCATGTTTTCAATCAAGTTAAATGAGTACATAGGGGAACGTTCTAGTGATTACAACATGTCATTGCGAAATCTGCGCATAGCATTTGATTTCATATTGCCCAATATAATCTATCAGGATACATGCATTACATGTCCTTGTCCTGAATTCCAACGAAAGGGAAGTGTCTATGCAAAGCAAGATACAGAGAGGCAGATGCAAGATGCAACCCAAGCTCTCTATCTTCGGGGAACGTGTATCGTACAGCGTTTACACTTTTACTGGTCGCAGCGACATGAACAGTTTGCAGTTTGGCTGCTTGCTGAATATTCTGAAATTGCTGTATCCTGTATCCAAGCAAAAAGGATTTAAAACTGAAATGAAATATACAAACTAGACGTGAGCCGGTGAGTCAAGGTCGTTACGGGGTTTGCTTACTTTACCATTTACACTAAACAAGCCTATGTGAAATTTGAACTTTTGCTGTTTTGAAAATGCAAAAATTTGTACATGATCTAACTAAACTGGGCTGAAACTTCCTCATTCTTTAGAATAAGTCAAGGTGGTCACAAAAAATTTCTTTCAAGCGGTTAGAAAATGCGAAGAGTGTTTTTATGTTATCCTAATATAACAAATTCTGGAATTTGTTGGTCTAGACTAATTTACTTTCATCGTTTGTTGGTTGTAGGAGGTAGGAGGCATGAATATGACAATGAACTTTTAGAATCTCTCCCAATGACATTGCCCCTATAAGGATAGAATTCTTGGAAAAATAAAAATAAAGAACTTATTTCAAAGTTAAATTGTCTAAAGAAAAGCAAAATGAGCGATCCAGCTACCGATTGTTTTTGTTTGCACGGATAGATCCGCGTATTGATGCGTATGAGAAAAAGCAAGTCGTTTGTATCTTTATTTTCTTCTACTTTCTGTTAGGGAAGGCAAAGGCCTACAGTTCATTAGCTCTTTACTAGAAGGAAGAGAGTGGGAAGCGGATTTATCTGGTTGGAATTAGTTTTATTAAAAAAACAATCGAATGAAAACAACATTTTCTTTGATTTTCTCGCTTTCTTAAGCAACAAATAGGATTAAGTAGGTTGCAATGATTTCAAGCTTTCTCCTGAGAAGATAAACAAAAGTTCAATGCCTACAACAGATACTAGATAATGTGTCTACTGGAAATTACAGTCCAGCTCCGCTATAACAACTATGCCTATTGGTAGTTTCCTTAACCAACGATCACAATGTTGTCGGTTGTTATTGTCACCCTTGTACTGACTTTCGAAGTTTACTGTCCTATAAGGAACAATTTTCATGTCGACCTTGAGTGTTCATTATAGTTCGTTATAGTGAGGTGGTATAGCTTTTATCTATCTTCTGTATCGCCAATAGTTCGAAATGTTGGTGAGACCCATGTACTTCTAAGTTTTCACCAGCCATTGTATGACCATTCTCTACTGGATAGAGTGAAAGCACTTTTGCATAGGTTGTGCTGACAGAAACAGGTTGCTATAGATTGCCTTATAAAAAATTAATTCCGTTTTATGGACCACAAACGTAGGATCTATATAACAGCCTCTGGTTGTTACTCTTTCACCGTACTTCTCCTTGACAGTTTTCAGGCAAAACGTGCCATTCTAAGCGTCGTAGTTTAACCTTGCAGTAAACAAATGATTTACGGTTGAAAGGAAATAAAGTGGAATTTATTTTCTGGTTCAAAGTCTACTCCTACTCCTACGTCATTTGAGATTTTACAATATGCTTCAGGTATTTCCATAAGTTTTGGTGGCAAATTACTTCCGGATCATATTTAGATATTTTTAATAATGTTAATATAATCTCAAATAAGGAATTAATCAGAGGAATCTTTCAAATTAAGTGACCTGTCTGCCTCACAGATTTGGTTTTGCGGAGAGATTCAACAACACGGCAAACAATGATGACAAGAGGAGTAGTACCTTTGGAAGATAAAGTAATATTGAATCAACTCCGAATGGAGCGTGGAGTGAAGTGAAAAAGTGTTGTGGAGCTATCATTTTCGTCCATTCTGGGGTAAAGATTTATCAATTCGCTTGAATCACATTATGTAAAAAATATGTATGATTGACAAATCCATTTAATTTAATAAATATATATTTCCGATCCGTGGAAATCTTTTTAAATCAAAACTTGATGCTCTCTTATTTAGAGAAATTCATTGCAATTACTAAATCATTGAAAACGGTTCTGATCAAAATCAAAAGACCAAAAATAACAATTGTGCTAATAAAGCTCTCTTTAATCTAGGCGACATTAATTTAGGTAGAAAACTGAACTTCATATCAGTACCCAAAATACCCACGGGTGAATGCACTCATTCAATTGGAAATTGATTAGATGCCATTACCATTCTGTCAACCTTTTACTAGGGTGGATTTATGTTCAGTTTTACCATTCAGTTTGTATGCTCAACATTCGTCATTACTTTCCATTTGTCCCGTGCCTCTGTCAACAAGTTACCAATCATCTAAATGTTAAGATAGTTACAGAAAGTTCATTACGTACGAATTTATTTAGTACGAACTTATCTAAAATGATACTGTCATTTTATTTTTAATCTTATTCAGCCTCAGTCTTATTTTTATTACATCAGTGAATACATTTTGATTTTCCAGCAAGAGATTCCTGATTTTGATGATTTGATGATATGATTTCATATAGAAAAATTCCAAAATACAAATTCGCTTATTCATGGACGCTTAATTTTACCACGTTAGAAAAGCACGTTTCAGGAACGCCAACAGACCTTAAACGTGAACATCATTGCCCTAAATCGTACTGAATGAGAAACAACAGGTCATGAATTTAAGTCAGCATTTAAACCCCCATACAATTTCGTTTCCAATCGTTTCTTTAAGCCCCTTTCCTTTCATTTTATTGGGAAAGACAATAACGTGACTATACGCGAAAGTTGGTCAATGCCAACTCTTTAATTAGCGGCGATTTTTTGAGCGGAAGTGAAAGAAACATTTGTATTTGTCCTTCTTCCTATGTATTGTATATCGATGAATAGATATAATTTCCGAGATTTGTTTGTGTGATTCAGTCACGTACTCCTACTTTATTTTGATTTGGTGTTGATGAGCACTGGCACTTAGTGTCATTGTCATTAGAGGTGTGTATTGTTCGTAAACTACGTCGAATTTCGGGACAAATGAACCTTTTCATTAAGAGTAAAACCGACCTTTTAGGATTTACTCGTAATTGCTAGGCAATACTCTGTTTATGTATAAACTCAAGGCCAATAGGAGTAGGGAACCTTGCTTTTCCTGGCTTAACTACCACTACCTGATTGTGTACGATTTGCGATTCGAGTAAAAAATATTTTGAAAAGGATCAATCGGCCGAAACACTTTCGGTTTAATAACAGAGCATAAACAATACATTCCCAAGTCCTAACTGCCAAACTCCTAACGCAATATGGAGTGATCAAGTCTGTTTACTTAGTTTTCATGTGGACACCTGGACTCTAACCTGTAAGCCAGCACTTTGACTAAAGCTTTTCAGTTGTCAGTTTACGTGTGTCTGAAATGAAGACCGGTAGAAAACTAAATGGTATTATTCCATTAAATCGAGAGAAATCCTAGGAGTAGTAGCACGGTTTATGGAGGGTGACAAAGCTACAAATACTAAGCCTTTTTGGACTTTGTTGTAAAAGAATGCAAACATTAAAAACCACTTAACTGTCAAATTGAGCAACACATGTCAGTTCCCTAAATGACTCCTATGTTTCCTATAACCAAAGTAAGTTCTGGAATCCCTCTCGAGTCACCCCATCCACAAAAGTTTCCACTGATATGACCCCTATACAGATGTTTAGTATCAAGAAAATGTCGTAATTCGTAATTTCATACAACAAAACAAGTAATTACGAAGAATTATGTAACGGTATATTAGACAGCTAATAAAATGTTTGAAAAAATTTGTACGATAGTTGCATAGAAGAAATATAAACTTGCATAGATGTGACCCGATACTCCTGATGTTTCTGATATGAGCCGTATACATAATTATTGCAATTAAATAAAATTGTATAAAGTATGGGGTTATGTAATTTAACTACATTTGTATGTATATATAGACTGTAAACACCAAAAGAGTCATATTACATGCAACTCACGTGGGCCAAACATTGTACTAAGAAGCATATTTTGGCTCAAATTTTTTTCCCAAAATTGCACCAATTTATTTTGTGTATGGCATTTGCACAAATTGACATCCAAGGCACAACAAATTACGCAGTTTCTAAGTTGATGTAGTTTGAAACCAGATTTCAGTTACGGTTCATTAAAATAAATGCTGTATTGACTAGAGTATTTTTATTCAAGTAAAAAGAAATGACACTCAGGTTTGGAGAGATAATTTAATGTTGATCAATATTGAAATATGAGACGGGATGTAAGTTTGTTTTTTTTTGTGATTTTGCATGTGGGAGCAACAGTAGGTGAGTCGTTTCCTTCTGGTCTGCAAATTTTATTACGTAGCTGAGCTTAGGAAGCTAGATATTGTTTCTGATTTGTCCGTCCGTCTTTCTATTCCTATCCACTTGACAACTCTCGAACGCTTGAACCGATTGGTTTCAAATTCGGCATATTATGTAATTATTCCTGGGGACCTGAAGACCACTGGTAACTTTTGGACGATATCAGTCTTCGGTCAGAGGTCAATGAGGAATTTTTTGAATGGCAACCTTCGGCTTGTAATAGACGATCAGGACATAAGAATCTCTTCATTCTTTCGATTTTTTTCAAGGAAAGTTTAACGATTAGCATAGATCCTTTTTGTTCAGCTTCGTTTGCAAAACTATCAGTTTTATGTTGTAAATAATAGCTTTTTTGTCGGTGTTTGTTTACTTATTTTCTAAACTCCATAATTTTTATGATGGAGCAATGCATCGAATAACGGACTTCGTTAAATCTATTTATAGCAATGTTTCGTAGAATATAAACTCATTATTTCTTAAGCCCCAGAAATATTACTATTTGTTTTGAGGATAAATCGTAGCATATTAAACTGTGCTTGTTTATACACGTGGGCTTCAGAAACATAAATCGTTTTTGTAAATTCACAAAAATTTATACGTTTTTTGTTGAGTCTTCTTAGTGCAAAGTGCTAACTTGTTTCACCGGAAATTTGAATTGGCTAACGTGCTCAAGTTACAGTAGTTTCCTTTATTTACGGAATAATTCTTCCACAGAAAAATATAAAAATATACAAACAAAATTTATCAAGTCTAAATATTTCGGCTTGGTAAAACTTATTGTTTGTTAAGCTTAGGTTTATCCTTGCCATTGCACTTTGAAGTTGTTGCTAAAAATTCATATTATTTTAGCATTGGTAACACCGCTCCTCAAAGGTGAAATAAATCATTCATTAATTATATATCAGACGTTTTACAAACCATCATTCAAAATTGCATTCCTTCTTGTCATTATAATTTTAATAATCTTTCGAGAAGTTTCCGTGTAATTTCCTTTATAGCCCCCATTTCCTTCTTGATTGCATAAGAGATGCAAACAGACGTAATAACTTCCAGCACTTTCTCTTGACCGGCAAGGATCTCTATTAGGTTTGTCTAAATGCAAATAGAATCGCACGAAATATATTTTGAGAAAAGTCGAGATCGCATCTTGCTGCAAAATACTGATATTGGTTTTGATATGCAACGGATGACCACTTGAACTGTAAAGTGGCAGCCAAAGTGAAAAATATTGTTGACAATTTCTACGCACTTCCTGTAAATATACCAAAAATGTATCTAATGTTTTGCAAAAAAATCTAAAATCTGAAGTACGCTCTTTAAAGGTCTATGCACTTTACAATTACGACGTTTCTCTGAATGAAATGCGTCACAACTTAGTTCTAGTATTTTTTTCATCAAGAATAGCTCCTTTAGGTAAGTTTGTCAAAGGCACGCGACAGATTTCGGCATAATTATATTATCTTGACTTTATTTCTGAATTTCTAATAATCACCTGCCCTTTGAAGCTTAATTGTCACATTTATCTGCACTCTTTCTTTCTTTACCTTTTAGGATATTATAGTTTCTATTTTAGGTTAGTGCCTAAGGTATGGTGCATAACTAACTGTAAATGAAAAGTCGTTTATTTTTATCTTCTACACAGCCAAAACTCTACAATTGCAATCAAGCGTCACCATGCTAACTCACGTGGTACGAGCAACATGCTTTATGCTTATCAAAAATATGATTATTACCAATGAATCGATTTCAGTTATAGATAGAATTCGTTTGATATGATACATAATGATCAAACTAACAGTAGATATCAATGACAACGACAGAATCTTCCTTCATTATTCCATTGGGAGAATAATGGCTTGCATCACTACATCTCCATTTTTATCACTATAGCCTCCAGCCAGTCCAGCCTCAAGAGCGTTAGGATTTTACTAGGGAATGGCAAATCGTTCCTTGAAAGTAAGGAATATGTGGGATTATCCATTTCTTTTGATGATTTAGATACTTATGATGTCTGTCGCATCGCTGTTTCCTAGACCACTGGAGGAATCTGCGCTGAACATCTACTCAGAATTTGTCTTTCTTCTGAAGAGACATTCTATTGTTGATCTCTTAAATATTTCGGTGAATTGTCTCAACCGTCGGAAGTAACATAATTAGAGTAACAGAAAAAACAAAACTTCCTACTTCCACACATTTTGATGACCCACTTTAGGGTTATGCAAACAAACGCAGTCTGTTCCTGTTTTTGCGTGAACTTCCATGGAAAATTCATGCCACTTGCATCTTGCTCAATTGCACTGAACACTAAAGAGTTTGTACAGTGATGTTACTGTGCTCGACTAAGCGGAAAATTTTCCCTGTCATTCCAATCTCAATCTCAAGTAAATAACGACTTAAGCGTACGTTGCCACATAATAATTTCCTATAATTTTATTAAAATTTCTATTTATTCTACGTTCTTGATTTATGAAGTTGCTATGTATTTGCTCTCAAAGGGGTAAGCATGAAAAATAAAGTTGGATATGGTCAAGTGGCTTTCCATCATCAATTACAATTCAGTCAATCTAGTGTCAATCGAAAAATACTGAATATTTATAATTTTATGGTCAGAATCATTTAAAATTTAGAACTAGACGGATGGATCATCTGATCAGTTTAGAAATACCATTACTCGTGGAAAAAATTTTCCCAGCTTCCAAATCCCTAAAATACTGCGTTGTAAGGAACCGTTCTTGTGTTAAGCATTTATATAGTTTTTACTTGTCTAAACTTCCATTTCAACAATTCGGAATGTAACGGCAGGAAGTAGTCACTGAAAATATTCTAAGACGTTAAACGTTCATATCATGTACTAGAAATTTTCCATTGAGCCTTGACATAAAATCTAGGAATGATGATAACCATGATCACGAAAGCAGATTTCACTCGCTCATTTGTTGACATTTGCCTTTCAAGGAAAATGTAAGTTCAGTAAAGTTGCGCCTGAACTTTTCGAACAATCCTTTATAGGTTAGGCCATGCACAAATAGAATTTAAAATAGTAGGGAATGACAAATATAGTGAATTTCAGAGACCATAACAAAAAAAATACTATTTTTGCCCTCTCAACTAAGAGTTTCATTTACAATTTTATTGACCAAACCAAATATGGGTATATTCTAAATCATTAATACACATCATCTAACGATAAGATTATAAGCTGTCACTACTACATACCGTTACGCACGGAGAACCTTTTTCTGGCGTCTAAATCCCTAATATTTTGATATTTGGACTAGGAACAAAATACATTAATGCTGAGAAGGAATTGAGAAGCCTCAGGACCAGTGAGTCACCGCTGTGACAGCCTAAATGACAGAAACTCGAG
>JAANSQ010000933.1:0-18002 GCA_036850885.1 Lepidocyrtinus dapeste | reverse complement strand
AATGCAAAAAATCTTTAAATCAAGAAAATACATGAATGCATGACATTTGACATTTAAACTCATTTGACAGTTCATTTGTGAGAAATCCTATTCTGCCATATAATTATTCCATATTTACAGCATCTCAACCAGGCTAATTTGTAAAATTCGGCTTAAATATATTCACGATGGGAAAGACATACTGATGAATGATCTCACTCATCATTTGCTCATAGAATGCTTGGAATCGAATAATTTATGAAAATAAACATATTGACAGAGTACCATGCATGATGTTTGACAAACTCTTTCCCTCATGCTTCATTCATCATTCATAGTATGGCTTATTCAAACCCAACATAAATGAATGGCTAATTGCTCCAATTTCCACGAATTATGCGAGGGAGAGCATCCAACTAATTCTCAGTTGTGCGTGGTAGCGGTCCTAATATTACTGATTCTTAGAGCGATTGCATACACGCTTGGAATGTTAAGCTTCCTCATGATCTGTTATAAGAGTCTCTTCATCATAATTTGGTTTATATATTTTTTTAAAAGGAACGTCAAGAAGTTCTTTCCAAAGCCTGAAGATGAGCGACAAGACAAATGCATCAAATCATGAAACGGGCTCGAATTTCGAAACGATTAAGGATCTGGTACCAATTATCCGGCAATTTACTTAAGTGGAATGCAAATTGACGAAGCGACCACATAAATTATTTACAGAAGATGATCACTTCCATCACTTTAAATTTCAAGAATGAAGAAGTGCTAAAAACCAGAATAAGAATTTTAGTGTCCCGAAGTCAATTGCAATTTACATGAGGATAGTGAAATCTCTCTCAAATTGCTCAACGTGTTTTCCGTTTTTTATTGCGAGTTCTCAGAAGATGTGTATGACGTCTATAGCATGTTTATAATCTCTTGAGCCAAACAAGTTCTCTGAATGGAAATGTATGAAAATAGCAAACAGGTAGTATGTACCATTTGTACTGTAAGTCAAGATTCAAGACATTAGCAAAAAACAAGTACTGCGAAAAACATTTTTTGTTTACTAAACGCAATTATCCCATGAGGTGAATTATGCATAATAAATTACCTCCGTTTCAGAAGATTTCTGTATGTCTGTGCACGCTTTATCCTTGCTATGCTCTACCTCACCTTTTGCTAATAATGAGAAGGTTGGAGGAGATACAATGCCTCTTGACGGCTTACAGAAAAATGAACTAAAAAACAACGGCCGATTCAAGTTTAGACTAGAGTAGCCCATTATACATTTTCCTATAAATAATCAAGAGGTAATTACCTTCTTCGTCCAGTTTATACTTAACTCTTGTACGAAACACACATTCTCAAAAAAAATCATAAAGATTGTTTAAAAGTATTTTGACTTCAAAATGAAAGTTTTCGTTGCGTTGGCCGTTGTCGCAGTTTTCTGCAATCACGGTAAGACTCCAGAAATCTTTTTTGTAATTTTATTGCACATAGTTGATTAGATTACATTTTTGAGATAATTTTTCAAATATTTCATTAGTTTCTGGCCAAGAGTCTTCAGGGAAATGCCCACCTCGTAAACCCACATTTGGCATTTGCACTTTCGACCCCAAAGTAAACTGTCTGGATGACTCAGCCTGCCAAGATGGCCAAGTATGCTGCCCGAGCGGGTGTAACAAGGTTTGCGTGGATCCTTCCCAAGAAGACCAACAACAACAACAGCAATCTAAGCAATCTAACCAAGATTCTAGGGACTCTTTAGTGGTCAAACAGTGCCCACCTGACTCTGGCCACTTTGGAATCTGTAGTTATGACGAGGAGAAAAACTGTTTAGAAGACAGCGCCTGTCAGAACGGTCAAATGTGTTGTTCCGAAGGATGCAATAGAGTTTGTAAAGATCCAGTTACATTTGAACCAATCAAAGGAGCCCAACCCAAACCAGTGCTAAACGGAAGCAAAAATTAATCTAGTACATTTATATCTGGTCATTTCGCAAAAAACTTAAAACACCGCGATTCATTCAATCATTCATCCTTCATTTCTTACACCGTCCATTTTTGTTGTATCGTTTGAAATAAATCTTAAATTATTTATAAAACTCGAGATTTGAAGTACAAGGTTATTTCAATTTACATGTGCATCCATGTAACCATATGGTTCCAAGTTCACAAAAGAACTGTTGAACAGTTGAATACCTAAAATGCTATAAAATTTTGCAGGAAGTGTATTCTCGCAAAAAACTTGAGATTCTCTGACAGATGTTAATTACACAAGCCTTCTTGGAAAATCCTTGAAAAAGCTCATGGTCGTGGTCTACCGGTCAGCCACAAGCTACACTTTGCCGGCCAGATGGAGTTATATTTAGGCACATGTGTAACTTTTTATGATGATCATTTTATGGCATGCACATCAATTAAAAATCACGGGTTATTACTCATCAAACATCATCATTACAAAGATGATGCTGATGATGACGATTCTATCATGTCTGTAGTACTCCAACGAGATATTTCTCTGGAGGCTTTCGTGTTACTATTTAGTTTGATCATTGATGTCTATTTTGAACACGTAACAAACATTGCGTTTGGCAAATCCTACCGGTTTAACAGTTGGAGACTAACAGACAAAAAGTTGGAAAATACGTGGTAGGAAGGAAGTTTCGATTAATTAATGAGATACAAGTGATGTGTAACTTATCTGGTTAAACTATATTAGTGGCGCTTGAACGCTATGCTTATGCTACATACAAAGATTACAAAGCATTCATTGTTACAAATGTTTAAAAAAAGTCTACTCTGTAGCCAACAAGAACAACTGAGATACTGGAATGTGAAGGGGGAAGAGAAAAATGGCAGCTGAAGAGTAAATCTCAGAGAGAGTTAGTGGTCTTCATCAAGTCATGCTAGAGTGAACTGCCAATGCGTACATTCCAAGTAGAAAAGAGGCTAAATTTGTCTAATGTACTTTGCTTTGACTTATCTTAACATTTTTTTTGATCGCGGTATCTCTCTACTATCTTTCAAGTCAAGTCATAAAATTGCTGAGTAGGAAATAGCATTTTGTATGAAAATACCCTAGTCTATTTCCTTCCTTCTTGAATCTTCAATCTTGAATCTAGTTACGACAATACCTCCCGCATGGGCTTTCCTGGATGAAACACAAAAGCACAAGCGCTTCACTGAGGAGAGATCAATTGACTGCATAAATGCTTTATTTATGAGATAAAAAGCGGTTGAATCGGATGCGAGTGAAAATCCAGAATGAGTTTTTTGATGACTCTAAGCTATTTGCCAAATAAAGAGTAATAAATTTCTAGAGGGTGACTGGAAACTAGTAAAAATAGCCAAATGAGGTTCGTTTTGAAGTTTTAAATCTGTTTTTCTTTCCCGAATGATATTTTGTGTACAAAAGGAGCCAAGTAAACTGTTAGATATTCTGAAATTTTTCCTTGTCTTGGATGATGATGGCCTTGTGCTGTAATTGAGACGATGTACTTATTGTAGTTGTTCAATTTCTTTTTTAAATTAGATGGGTTAGTTCCTTTGTTTGTTTTTACTCTGTCAACTTTTGTCATTTAATTTCTGACTCTAAACTTTAAGTTTTTTATTATTTTTTTGGCTTTAAGCACATCAGTACGTTTCATTGATTACGAGTGAGGTTAAATGAGCAGACTACATTTGCAGCCATGTAAGATTATAAGCTTATATTTTGGGAGTCAGCAAAAAAGGTTAGTAAATAGAATTCGGACAGCTTGAACAAGAAGGGTACAATGGAGTGAGTCTACAATAGCTGACAAGCTGTCATGTTCATGTTGTTTTTACATTAAAAATTAATCTGGAGGCTGACAGCTTTACAGCTAACCACTTCATACAAAATGGTTGCGAAAAATTCTCTGGGACTTTCCTTCTGAAGCAATGTTACATAAATGCACAGGGTTTTTAGGTGGAAACGGGATTCCAACAGAATTCGCCAAAGCTTAGGATTGACTCATAGTGATTTGATTAAGCTCCCAATTACTGTTAATTACTAAATGTTACCTAATTGGTATTGCGTGACGGACAAAAATAAGCATTATATCCGGAGTACAAGAGGAAGCTATGTTTACAAAAACATAATGAAATCGACTTTTTTCTACGAGATTCTATATTTGCGCTTTAAATGCTGGCAAAAATACTTATTTTTAACTTCACTTCTAGTATCGAGAATTTTTATATTCTACGGAGTTGAATATTAATGGTATCCGAAAAAAGAAAGCAAGGACGTAAAAGGATTCCACACTCCACTAACGATAAAAAAGACCAAAGTGGTACTTTCATTCTCAAGGGTTCTATTGTACATTATCTGGATAGCAGATAAAAGGGCTCCAGAGACTAACTAGATCACTACGTTTTTTTCAGATATAGGCGTTTGCTTTGAAACTTTATGAATAGAGAAGATGAAGTCCAAAGCTGAAACTAACTCTTTGCCCATTGACGCATCAAAATCAACCAAAGTCAAGAAAAACTCAAAACTTAAAAGATACTTACATCTTTGGTATGCATGGTGAGCTCTAGTTGATGGAGAAGTTAATGCAAGTAAACAACAACAACAGTAACAACTTCGCGTAAACAAGTTGTTTGATGTTTCTTTAGTCTACGTTTGCGTTCCCGTTGATACGCAAATGAGAACAAGAAAATTTAGCAACTTGGATTCTCTCTAGAGCCTAAATCTAAATATGCAGTGTATCAAGTAAAGGAAAGAAACAAGTGCTTTGATTTTGTAGGGAAGAGAAGGAAGTATCCAATTCTACTAAATTGCGTATCCTTCCTCCGCCAAGATTACAATAAACATTCAAACTCATCCTGAGCATTCTGAACATTGTCATCCTTTTGAAAAGGAGCTTAGGGATTCTATTCAATGAATTCAAGGATGTAGAAGAGAGGAAGAGGTCTGAAATCGTCATAAGAATCAAGGAATGTCCTTTACTTTAAAGTAGCTTTACATTTTCTCTCTCTTTCTCTCTCCTCCATACACTTCTACATTCTTGCTTGGTCATGCATACAAATGACCCAATGAAAACTGTAGGGATCGACATTTGCCATTTTCATAAAACATGAAAATGTTATCTTCCCTATCTTTCTTGGTGTAATTTGATTTCGACAAGAGATTCCAGCTATAGGGTAAACTCTAAAGGAGATCATGCAGCCCAACACTTCCGAACGATATAAAAGTCACAAATTTATCATGGCAAATTCAATTTCATGTCAAGAGACAGAGTTTATCGCTGGAGGAGTCACAGATTCCTTTTGATAATCTCTTCGTATTTTTGTTCAAGACAAAAAGATCTAGTACTACATTATTTTCTTCTTTGGCTCTCCAATTTTCAAATTTTCAAATTTGTTATCATGCCTAAGGCAATCAAGGAACGGAATTACGGTATACTTTTGCCTTGCTAAAAGGATAGGTACCTGCTTACAGAAATAAAAGTGTTTTACACACCGACTCCGCCACAGTGTACCATGTAAAGCAAACTAGAGACGTGGAATCGATCGATCTTTCTCCTCCACATCCTTTTCTCCATGTTTTCCTCCGTAGTTTAGTATTTTGAAGCACCGGGATAAAAAGTATGGTAGAAAAATATGGAAAATTTTTTCTCTTTCCGTGTACCTTCCGTAGCAAAAGTTTTTCCTTGATACCTAAGGGCTCCTTCTCTCTTTTCCTCTTTTACTTTCTACATTCTTTTATTCCTTGCTTGAAAATATAGTCTCATAATTTTCTTGGCCCGAACACTACAGCCTTACCTTGAGTAAGCTTAACACGGAGGTAAAAAGAGAAGAAGAGAAAGGACAATGGACACGACCTTACTTCCATCCAACTCATCCATCCTTTCACCGCCTTCACTACAACTTTTCACTTTCATTCTTTCGGGAGGAAAATAAATGCTCTCTTATTCCTCCCGTGACTTGACTCGAATCTAGTACTGATTTCTTGGCTAGGGTACAAAGACTCTAAGGTTTTGTTTCGCTTTTCATCGTTCCTCTTACACCAGAGGAAACAACGAGGAAGTAAATTTTGTGATGGGTGTCTAAAAGATAAAGTGGATGGGTTTGGGTGATTATGCCGTAGATATAATGGGGAGAGTAGTGAAAGGATGCATATGTATTGATGATGATGGCGATGATATCACTTACTTACATTGCGGCTGGAGTAGGTAGTAATGTCTTTTTTTGTCGGGTAGCATGAAAGGAATCGATGAAAGTATGTGTCCAAAAAAGATAAAAAGGAAGTATGTATAAGTGGCAAAGTGGCTCATTGCCTTAGCCACTATGATCATTAAAGCCATCTGCAATCTACTCATTTCACTCCTTCCCAAGAAAAACTGATACAAGACTATGGTCTCGCACGTCTCTCGCGCGACACGCACGTTTCTTTACAAAGACATTTACGAGATAATGCGAAATTGGCAAAAGTGATTTGCTCACGAACAAGGTTCAAAGTAATTTTATGTCATTAGATAACGCAACTCCATGAAGTGGAAAAGTCTTTAAGAAAATCTATACTCCCTCCGATATTCCCAAAAGTCTGGTGTATTTTACTGTTTTACTATTTACCTGAATTTTTGGAAAGACAGCCTCGTTGTCAGCGTTTTCATTAAGTAACTCCCAATTTGCTCTTTTTATTACGCCTTTGTTATTGATTAGATCAGCTTCTTCCTTTTATTGGCCAAATAAAGAAAAGTCAATTATGTAGCAGACTACTGGCTCTAAAGCGTGAAATAACTCCAACAGATTTTTCTTCTCTTTTGAACAATATTGACATGAAATGTGGGTCAACAGAAGTACACCATCAGCTCTTTTTAATACATTCCATATTTCATTTCATCTTTTAGTATTCTCAAACTTTTCTTTATTTACCTCCCTTAAGCCCTTAAGAGAAAGCAACATCCGAACAGGACTTTGGAGAAAATAAGCACTCAATGTACCCACCCTATCACTTTCGTCTTTCACTTGCGATTTATACGATTTGAATCCTTCAGTCAAATAAAGTACATAATATATCTTTAGAATATTGCTTTGGCTATAGTCAGTTTCTCCTGTGAAAATTATACCAATAAAAAGTTATCATGTGGAGCACCAGAGAACATCATTCTACCAGATCATAAAAAACAGAAAAAATATGCTTGTACGATGTGTATATTTCTTGCCACTTGCCACCCTTCTACCTTGTACAACTTATGTATTTATGTGCTTCCATCAAAGACGGTATCACCTATATTTCCCCAAGTGCCATTTCCCTTCTAGACAATTACTCTCTTGGACTACTACGTCAAGATAAGTTTCCTCGTTAGATAAATAAAATCCCATCGCGAATTCCCCTTTTAGAAATTTCCATGAACAAGTTTCTAAAAATTTAAAAGAAGGTTATTCACAGGTCACTTTTGGTCTTCTTTTGAATATTTATAGAGGGCATCAAAGCATAAATTTTTAAACCCTGAGTATCTGAATTTTCAATAGACACCAAGTCCATACATTTACCAATATTGTACGAAGTTCTCTGACCTGAAGTTCTTTGGTTGAATAGTTTTGTTGCCTAGCTCAATTATGCAAATAGGTACTTGGTGGAATAGGTTATGTATTTTTCCATTCCGGGAAATGTCCATGGAGGAATATTCCAAGAAGGGTAATTTTTTCTTGGGGTAATTTGTTCACAAAGGGTTCGTAATTCCATAAGGGAACGGTCCGGGTGAATTTCGAAGGGGGAAGGTTTCCATGGTGGGAGTTTAAGGAGGGGAATTATTCAGGCAGGGAATACCAATAGAAACACGAAAGACACACGGAACATGATTTTTTATTGACTAAACAAAAAATATACGCGTACTGTTCCGATTTAATCAGCTCACTTGAACTGTTCAAAGAGCTTGTACATTTTTATACTTACTTGTCTCTTTAATTTTGCTAATATTTTATGACCACAGTTCATTGATAAGGAACGCAATATCAATTTTACAAAATTAAAAAACCAGTGGAAGTACTGCCGCACAAATTGAGAATTGATATTGGCCTCTTGCCACGAAACTTACATATTTTACTCAATTGTTAGCATTTATTCCTCTCACCTGTAATAAAGCAAACCTGACGGAAGGAAGAAACTAGGTCAACACCTTTCAACTCCCGCAAGTTTAACACTTGCACGTTTGTTGATAGAATGCACCAAATTTTAATGTTTGCCGGAAATAACCAAATAGACGCACAGTTAACATTAAACTATTACTTCAATATAATCACAGTATTTAGCTAATTGTTTTCTTTTTAAGAACTAGCCATTTTTTAAAAACATTTTTCTTCTCAAATCATTTTAATATACTTCAACGCACTCGGTTTTTTTTACAACGTTGATTAAAAGACGATAAACTCTTTATTCTGTATCTTCATTCAAACACACGCACGTTTTTTTTCATGAACGACTAGAAAGAGGACTGAAGTGCCTGGAGTGATTCTCCAGCATTTTTACCTCCTCTCCATGAAACTCAACTGGAGTGCAATAGAGTAATGTATAGGGTATTCTATACCAGCCATCAGGATGAAAATAGAGGATTTGCACTATACAAAGCACACTCCGTTACAATCCTGCTTGCAATCCCCTTCCCTTAATATTTTTCATTCCTTCATTGATTCCAAGAATGAAAAGGAGAAAGTCTGCTTCTTCCACACGCCTTCACTCTTCTTAGGCTCTAAGGCCTATAATATTTTAGAGTTGAACACTCGCGAATTGTATAGTGCCAAGTACATTTCTTATTTTCCAGAATGAAAAAGCAAAGACTTCCTCCTTTTCTTACAGGTTCTTAATGTTCTTATCCACTGCACTTTTATTTAGGGACATAGTCCACTGTAAACCTCCATGTACGAATATACCAAAGTTAGCAATGTACACATTATTTCCAAACTTTGTACAATTCGAATGCTTTAGATGATGATGACGATCATGAACACGATGATGATGATGATCGTAGATGTGGAATGTAGAGTGTTGACGATGATGATGGTAGTACCAGTACCAGAATAGTACTAGGAGAATAGAAAGCACAACTGAACCTAACGGCAAGTATCTGTTTAGAGTTTCAGCTTCTTTTATTTTCTGGGTCGAGTTTGCGGGATAAAAAATCCCTCCTTTTCCCGAGTAAAGAGCATTCGCAGCGTACTACGAAATCTGTACTATGCACATACTACTTACACTTTCAAATGGAGTTGGAGTGAGGGAGTGAAGCTAGAGTAGGGAATTAAAAAATACACAACCGAACGTACGGCAAAAACTGGAACAGAGCGCAAAAAATTACAGTTTGCCTTTGCTTGGAGTTGGAGTGATACAGCTTCTGTGGAATAGAATGGAAGAGGTATTATTCTTTAGGAGGTCTACAACAACAACACTGAAATAATAAAAAGATGTTGTCAAAATACAAGATACCGAATCGGCATGGAAAAAAGTGTAAACTTGAGAAAATATATGGACAATCTTTGGTGTGATGAGCTTCTCAGTTTTTTAAAAGGAGCCGAATGCAATAACACGAGAAAATGAAATCCCGAATGTTTTTCAATGAAGATCTATTCCTTTACCATATGACACCATAGTGACAAACGGAAGCTGATCTTGAATGGAAGAAGAGAGAGTGGAAACTAAGGAAGGAGAAACCAGTAGAATATTATTATGCAAATCGGGTTCTTAAAAAGGATAAGGATGGTATGATGCGGTATTAAAAAGTACTTTATTTAAAGGAGAGTTGACAAGGCATGGACATTTTGATAAAGGACACTCTCACTGGGATAAGACTGGAAAAAATGAATAGCTTTTTTTGTTTTCTTTTGGAATTTAAATACATTGCATGTTCTAGCTCGAAAGCTGGAAATCACGCGATACTTTTATATTGCGTAAGTCTCCCCAGAAAATTATGCGACGGACTAGTATAAGGATGGTTAGTCCCATTTTTTATTTATTATTTATTTAAGCGTCATTGTCCTCTAAGTTTGCTTCGAAATGTGGAGAAAAATAAAAGTTTCTTGATTCTTGGATCTCTGACAGAAAGATATGATTTTCCATTTAAAAAATACATTTTATTGTATTGTTTAGAGGAAACTAAAGTAGATTGGGAAAGGGACCGCAGTAGCGAAACGAATTTTCTCGAGGAAAATATACGACACAATATATCAACCGAAAATTGTAATGGGATTTTTACAGTGGTTGTGTCTTCGTCTTTGAAAAAAACTTCTTGTGTTCTAGTCTCGTATTTTAAGATGTAGATTTGCTAGCTGGATTGAACAAAACTATTCAAGACCATCAACGATCTAAAGAAACTTTTAAAGTTTATTACGTAGCTGAGCTTCTAAAGCCAAGTATTGATTTTGATGTGTCCGTCTGTACGTCCGTACTCACCATAAGTTTCGAACGCGGGAACCGATTTATTTAAAATTTTGTATTTGAGTATTTCGGATCCTACAGATGATTTTTATCTGCGCATGAGGTCAAGGTGAATAACGTTTTGAATTACAGCCTATGGCTTGTGATTGCTCTTTCAAAAGCACTTGACCTCATGATTACGAAAAATACAATTACTGCAATACATAGGGCAGATTAGGGTTAATCTAGAACATTTGATTCAGTTTAAATGATGTAACTCTTTAAAACCTCTTTTCAGCAACGTTTTTAACAGCTTTATTTCATACGAATGCAAAAAGCTTTTATGTAGTAGATTGGAACAGGGTTTTACGTAAAAAGCTTTACTCAATCAATGAGGACGATGATAACATTAGGCCGTTTGGTTTACCAAAGCCGTTGATGTGGAATCATGCTGCACATGAAAAGTTGGCAATTTTTTACTAGACATTTTACAACTTCCTTTCCATTTACCATACCAACTAAACTTGTTTTTTGCTCTTCTTTTGTAATACTGACTGAGACTTTAATGCTGGAAAGGAAATAAAGTTGTGTTTTAGAAGGCCTTGTGGTAAGATATATTTTTTATCGTTGTTGCTCTCGCTTTTGTTCTACTAGGGCGTAATATTTTTATGATCATCGGAGAGAGAAAAAAATGATTAGGAAGAAATTTTGGGCTGTATTCTTTTGTTCTTTATGCCTGCACATTAGAAAACTTGTTCTTTTTTTGACAAGCCAATTTTTTCGCGATTATACAAGTTGGCCCATTTCATCCATACATGTTTGCTTAATCGCTTAATGAATTCATCGGGCTTTTCCTTGATTCTGGTTCCCCTGCTGGTACTGATACAACTGTTTCTCTTTGAGTTGCCTTTTATTTGTCCAATTAAGAGGAAAAACATGCCGCGAACCATAGTACTTCTACAAGACTAACTTGACCAATGTTTTTGTTTACTTTCTTATTTACATTGAATTGTGACAAGAGCGGTTCTGCGTCTGCTTTTCCTTTGTAGAATCCCATATATGGACTTGCATTTTTGTCTATGACGTACCTATCCAAACTAGTTCCGAGCCTAATCGGCAAATTCTTCCTAGGTTCGAGCAAAAAGGGAAAGGAAAAGTGGGTCACTGGGATAGATCTAGATATGCACTGTAACCATAATTTTATAAGTGCACTTGCCCAAAATTTCTCTTTCTTTTAGTAGAGAGTGCAAATGATCCCATTCCTGGAGAAAATATAAAGTGAAAGGTAGGAAAATGTGAAAACGCAGCAGGAGTTTCATAATTTTTTCACGATGGCGTGACCAAAATGCATTCGTGGGGAGAATGAGAAGGCAAGTCACTCTTGGAAAACATGCGTTTACAGTGATCTTATAGGTGCATGTTATTTTTACGCCTTGGCTCTGACGTGACTTGATAGAGAAGGAGGTAAAAATAAAAGAAAAATGTCCGAATTTAGTAACAGTACAAAATATCATTTCGCCCCTACTAAAAAATGTATTGGGTAGTTTAAGGAGGATAAAAAATGGTCATTCATTACATTCTTAAGATAAGAGTATGAAGAATGCCTATGTGGTGTAGGTAAGGCTAGTATTATCGCAAACTTCCGGTTTCATTATATTCTAAACCGGAGAAGGAAAGCAGATTGAATAAAAAGTTAAAGCTGGTCTAGAGCCTTCTGTAAGAAAGAGGCTTACGAACAAAGCCGGACTAGAAATGCCCTGTCGTTGCTCTACTTTAGGCTTTCGTTTGCTTCACGCGTTTCCCTTTCGCTTTCAAAATATTTATAAATATATATCCGAAAAGGCTTTGTACTGATGGATGACTTATGTATAAAGGAGATTCGTACTTTTATCGCGGAAGGGAAATAAAGCCTTTGCATGAAACGAGGACTGATAACAAGAAGTATTTCGTTTGCTTCACGCGTTTCCCTTTCGCTTTCAAAATATTTATAAAAAAGCAAGCCGAAAAGGCTTTGTACTGATGGAATGTTGTGACTTATGTTTAAAGGAGATTCGTACTTTTATCGCGGAAGGGAAATGAAGCCTTTGCATGAAACGAGGACTGATAACAAGAAGTATTTTCGTACAATTTCTCGGATGAACTCGACGCAAAGCCAAGAACCGAATCAATGTTTTCCTGTAGGGAATAAAATGAGAGAAACCAGAACCAGAAGTTTTACATAAACTTCCACGAGCCAATGCATATCCTTTATATCCTTACGCTTGCATATTGCATGGCCATGATCAATGTATTCCGTCAACCTTCCTTTGTTTCACTTTGGGTGGTCAGTTTTATTAAGTAGATTTTGCTGAGATTGCAAAATATTTAAGATAGTTAAACCTTTAATCCTCCACTTGGACATTAATATTTCATTAACATTATCTATCACTATCACTAATGCATCCATCATCTGATAATTTTTCCCCTTGGGGTTTTTAACTCCACAAATGTAAACTTTTTATTTTATCCAAACAGTGAATGAACGAAGACACATTGATTGACTTATGCATGTGTAAATTTGTACAATGGATTTCCATGATAAGATGCTTGATGCATGTTCTCCCGAATAGGGTCGGGCTATATATCCCTTCTTATCAAATGAGTTCTGACAGTAGCCAATTATTTGCTCGCAAAAAGTGGAAAAATGTAGAAATTTTTCCAATCAGCGCTACTGTTAAATGAGGCTTTGTTTACGCAAACCGTTAATCTCTGATGTAATCTATGTCTATGTCCCAAGTGTACGAACTCCTGGAACTCTTGTGCACTCGATGCGATATGGTGTGTGTCAATGTCAAATCATTTTTCTCACCCTGTAACAATACATTCACTCAACAAGTTTTCTGGCTCCAGTCGACTCAAGATGAAAAGCAGAGAATTTTTTTTGTTCAGACGATGTAATAAAAGATTCATAACGCTTACTAACTTCAACTTCATCCCTATCCTCATTATAACAATCTTTCATTAGAATATGAATGTACTTGTATTAAGGATCATCTCCAAAAAAAAGTCCAGATGAAATGAATATAATGATCTCATAATAAAATTTTAGTCTTCCCGTATCTCCCCATATAATCTGGTATTATCAAATGAAATAATCATTTTCACACTTTGGTCCACTCCGTTCCCAAACATTTATGGACGAAACGGCGATGTTTATCCTTTCAATTTGCGAATGTACTTGAAACAAGACCATATAAATTTATTTTTCCATTTGTGACCACCCAAAGAATTTCCTCGTTTATTTTACAAGTTTATTTTCCTTTTGCCAGGTTAACCTTCTCCGTCATCAAGTATTTTTTCTGTCATCATCGTCACTATCACACGTTGCCTTTATTACGTCGTAAGAAGCGTCAAAGTTTTTTCTTCATGTCCTACAAACTTTTACAATTATTCCGGAATTGTGTTTCATTAGTGGGGAGACAGCCTCGTAGCAAATGTCCGAGAACTTTACCTTGCCAAATAGTGTTTCTTTCTTTTTAAGCAAATAAACCCGGCCTTTCTCTCGAATTCGACCAGAAAGATTCCAGGTTTGTTCAAATAATAAAAACAGAATAAATTAGAGTGTCTACGTCCGTGAGTGTAAAGTTAGTTCAGGTACGCCTACATTTGTACAAGATCATAATAAAGAGTCATAAAATTTACGTGATAAATTAGCACATGTCATTGCGATAGCATTACATCTCATTCCAAGCTGGACTACGGGAGAACAAAGAGCTTGCTGGGCTTATATCAAAATTGTGATCGTAGACACATAAATCCTTTAATCAACAAGTGGATTAAGTTCCTCATATCATTTAAAATTGATTGGCCGACGTGAAAAATATTTAAACTTGGGAATTCT
Organism: Lepidocyrtinus dapeste; assembly: GCA_036850885.1. Classification (NCBI taxonomy): domain Eukaryota; kingdom Metazoa; phylum Arthropoda; class Collembola; order Entomobryomorpha; family Entomobryidae; genus Lepidocyrtinus; species Lepidocyrtinus dapeste. The sequence goes on along the minus strand of JAANSQ010000933.1, from coordinate 3,781 downwards.
GCGTTGTTTAAAGTTACAATGTAGAAAAATTTTCCAGCAATGACTAATCCTACTATTGATAGTAGCCTGGCTGTATTTGAACCTTATTACTACCCATTTGAATTTACCCGCGAAAACTTGACTATGGAAACTCCCAGAATTAGCTTGAACTCTTCTGAAGATGAACCATTCGTCTTCCCCCAGGATTTTCAAATTTTGGCGCATGTTTTGTACAACATCATTTTGGTCCTTGGACTTGTGGGGAATGGCTGTGTACTTTTAATATTTGCTATAAGGCGTCCTCAATTCCGTAAATTACCTACGCCCTTATTGGCTAATCTCGCAATTGGGGATCTTCTCATTACATTCTTTTGCTTGGAAGCCAGCTATATTTCTATAATATGGCAGTATTGGCCGTTTGGAAAGTTTCTGTGTCATGCATTAAGCCCAGTGAAGCCAATCGCTGTAAGTTTCAATGTTTAGTCACGGTGATTAAGGATGATTAGGTAAATATAATAGTTGACTAAATTGTTTTGTGCTTCAAGGTCTTTGTCAGCACCTATACTCTGATAGCTCTATCGCTGGATAGATATCTCTCAGTGGTCAGAGATCCATTGAGGAGGACTGGAGTGATCTTAGCAAGAGAGAAAGTTAAATGGACTGTTGGAGTTATTTGGGTCCTGGCGTTTATTAGCTCTCTACCGGTATTTATATTTACATCGTATGAAATCCATGAATTAACTGGACTCCCAAGATGTGGAGAGGTAAGAATAGTGTAGCCTTGATTTTACATTTAAAGACTAAATATTTGGAAATTGAAGTTAAAGAAAGTTTATTCTGTTTTAATGTAAGTATGCTTGGGAGTCGGAGATCACTGAATTGATATATGACATTGCTCTGATGACATTACAATTCATTGCTCCGTTACTGGTGCTTGGATACACATACACGGAGATTTCCATTGTTGTCTACAACAACAGAGCGTTGAGGAACAGGTTAAGTAATGGGACCTCTCCACGTACCAAGAGTCTTAGGGTAAAACATGAAAAAAACAAAAAAACTAATTTCATTCATATCCTTCAGAAGTAACTTCCTTTGTAACTGATTTTTATATCTTAGACCGTTCGAATGAGCCTAGTTATTGTGGGAGGTTATATCTTTGCGTGGTTACCGTACAATTGTGTTCATCTACTTTCGCAATATTCACGTAGTCTCGTAGAATCAGATCACTTTCCTTACATTTTCGTGGCATGTCATTGGGTGGCCATGAGTCACTCTGTATTCAACCCAGTCATCTATTTCTGGTTAAATGACTCCTTTAGAAAAACAGTTTTAGCATTTTTCTGCAAAAGTGTTTCAAGAAACTTGGAAAGAAGGAGGTTTAGCTCTAACTACTATTCTTGGAGGAATAGTACCCTTGTCACTAGCAATGGACGATCTAGTCTACCACGTTCATCAAACAGATCGAAGCAAACACCGGAAACTCCCACCTCAGAGTTTACACCCTCTTATCCGACATCACCCACTTTTAAACTTGATCTTTTAATACAAGGAAGTAATCTTAACGTCAAAACTACAATTGAACTGGAGGATACTACGCTAAAAAATGCAATCTCACAAATTAATGGACTTCAGCAGGAGAAAGACGCAGAGTCTGTTTTATTGTCAAAGTCTAATGGAATCTAATGTTAACACAGGAATCCTGCAAATTTATATTAAGTTAATACTCCCGATCTCGAACGAGTTTTTTATATTATCGATGATTCAATGATTCTGTTCCGCTCTTGGAACGCGTCAGAGAACGACCAAAGATCACCGTCTCCTTTGCTTGCCTTTTTCGCCGTTGATATCGGATACAAAGAGCAATAATTACGATTATCACGATCACCAAGAGTATACCGCCCAGGGCTATTCCTACTATTTCCCCCGGATGCAAGTCTTGTAGCTCGCGGACGTCCACTGAGCACACATTTGATTGAAGGAACAGATCCGTAGCAACGAACTGAACAATAGGGTTGCAGCATGAAGATTTTAGGAACACCCGAACTCTAGCGTGGACTCCTGGATGAACAAGAAGGCCCTTTGGTATCGACGTGATCTTGCTGTAACCGACGTTTATAATGGTAGCGTATGCGGTCCACTCATGGCGAAAACTGGAAAGAATAGAATTATTTGCGACACATCGAATAAGCAAATAACTCTCAAAAACAAGTTTTGTTAAGCAGAGCTTCTAGGGAAACTTGCCATTCTTCGGGAGACGAACGGTAACGGCATGTTCCCGACACTTCTCGTTCGAAGCAAAGTGGCGCGGGAGCAATTGGTGATCCATCTATGTCCTTGTCAAATACATTGTAGTCGTTTCAGTTTTTTTTAAATAAAAGATTACATTTATTAACATTATCTTACAACGCCGAATGTTCGTGGGTCTCTTCCGGTATGGTGCCTCTCTTGTCGTTTTGCTCGAATTCTTTCCATGGGTACTTGAGTGTCATTCTTAGCTAAATTATTTTCACCGTGAAACGATGTTGTAGTTCCCGTAACTGGAGTAAACTGGTCTTGCGTTACTTTAAGAATATCATATTGCCCCTAGAATATAAAGAGAATGAATAGGAACAATGTATTTGTACTCCAAAAATACGCACTTAATTTAATCCTTTATAATTCTTTAAATATTCTATTTAATATCAGTACCTTGCAGGGATTAACCCAAACGCTAAGAAGTAAACCTATGATTATTGTCCACTTCACACCAAACTGCACCATTGCAAATGCTAAAATGCACTTTAAAACCAAAAAAGAAGAACGGAAAGTTAAAGAACAGCTTTTCATGCGTGATGAAACTTCAAAATCGGTTTGTTTTGAAGTATGTATTTTTTCTTAATCATATTCTGTTCACGAATATTCAAACACTAAACTGATCCAGTGAACTAGAAATATTGATATTCGTTTTCAAAGGTTTGACAATGAATGCTTCTTATGTAATAATGCAACACATAAATTTTTGTCAACGGAAACGTTGATAAAAATCGTAGTCTGATAAAGGAAATCTTTGCTTATGACAATGAAAAAGAATATGAAAATTCAGGTCGAACTGGCACAAATAGCGCTTGGATAGAAGAACGCTATGCTCTCATCGATTCATTAACTGAACGTTAATCACATTCTACCAATTCCAGAGCTAAGCCACCGGATGTTGCGTATACAGGTATTTCCCAGTTAACTAAATGTATTTATGACTGTATATAAGACTTGGAATTACTCTTACATAGCGCCTGTAAAATATTCACAAAAAAAATGACACGGTTTGTTATCAGGGCGTGGATTAGCATGAAATCTGTACAATTTACACAACATTCATATCCCAACTCTAAACTATTTCTACTTTTGGTTAGTTCAGACTTGGAGGAACAAAAAAACGTTTATGAGTGTGGTGCTGCAATCAATATACGGTACTGATTGTGGGCTCAATGACTCAATCCTTTTCCGTTCTAAAAGCATTTAAAGAATAAATTAGGGTATATTGTTTCATGAAAAATGGAATGGATCCGGTGTTACATTCATTAACAGAAATCTTTTGAAATGTGTCATCAGGTTTATTTCTTTATTGTTGCTCATACTTATCTCCTTCACTTTCATTACTGAAGGATTTTACTATGCTCAAATATTTACAGAATGAAAAACAAACGTGGTTCATGAATGTAAGTTAAACTTCATATTAGCTCAAGCCTCACTGACGCAATAGATAGATCTTGAAGACTTATGCACTATGTAAATCCTTAGGTATTTTTATTGTCGAAGGAAG
>JAANSQ010000932.1:0-18032 GCA_036850885.1 Lepidocyrtinus dapeste | reverse complement strand
ATTACTCACTTGGCATTTTATGATTGTGTGGCTTTGGTTGGTTGGTCGGTGACTGAGCAACCTATGCATGTATGGTATCGCATAGGCTGATAGCAGCTATCCCATCTATGAGTTTCGTTGTTTTTTATCATTTTTGCCAGATTATTCGGTGTGTTCGAGTTCGAGGTGTAGAGAGAGACAGAGTAGAGAGATTTTACTTCACTTTACACAATCGTATAAAACACTTCAAGAATACCAAGAAACCTATATCCGTCTATGGTGAAGAAGCAAGAAGAAAGAAGTGGCATACAGGTAAACGAAATGCCTCCGCACAAATGGCGATATTTACTTTGTAATAAAGAAATGAACAGTTTGCTTTTTGAACGTTATTTTCCCCTTAATTGTACCCCATGAAACTTCTCCAATTATTTTTACAATTTATAACGCATTAAAGCCAAATTCGTAAGTATACACACCAGTAATTAATCTGTAAATTAACCAAATGGTCTTCTCAGTATTGAAAGTAAATAATTATAATATTTAATAACAAACGGCATCGCTCACGGATTAAAGTATCGTAATAATTAGGTAAGGCAATTGTTTAGGTTTTTTTAAATTCTTAAGTTTTAGGAAATGACTATATAATAGATACAGTCTGTGGGTCATTCCTTGGCGTTTTTTAATTATGAAAGGAAATCAATCATCAAAAGGTAGATCCAAGGTCAGCTGGCATGCTGACAAGATCTAGGAAAACTACATAATACGCATTTGTATCTTAATAATTAATTTTCATAATCATCTATGTAGAGATAATTATTATAGCTGTCATTTGTTTTGTAAATTATTTCAGGGTATCGGAAAAATGTGACATTGATGGGGTGAACGGTTTTTCTGTTTTGAAATTCTTGCGACATGGACGCTTTAAAACCCTTGTTAGTGCTTTGTTTAAGACCTTTCTTCGTTTTAGTGCGTGAACGGTTGAACTTTAACTGTGAAACTGCTAATCATCCTGTCGTTGGGAGCCTCCATCCTAAGGAGTGGCTTTCCAGAAGATTCTTCATGGAACTATGAACCTGGATTCGTCAATTTTTGCACTCACCCAAATCAATATATTGGTTCGTAATCTGAAAATAGAAAATTTGGACTGTGTGTGGTCTGATATTTCAGAGCTCATTCGGATATACGGTTCGTTGGCGGAAAGGCAGTTTTTGTACTCTTTGATCTCATTGGTAGTCCAACAACAGGACGAGAGGTCTTCAAAAAGCGGCGGTAGTGCTTCGGAGGAAGATTCAAATTCATCCTCTCAAAGTTTTATCGCTGCAGCCAGACAACTCCTTATAAACAAGTACAAGATAAACTTTACCAGCCCCATTGTTACAACTGCCCTTTCTTCAGCTTTAGAAAGTTCTGAGCAAACAGTTGAATACTTTTTGGACAAATTCATCACTGTACTTCAACTCTCCGCAGTCGACAAGGTCATTTGCGCAATAGCCCTTCAAAGTCATGAAACTGTGCTGACCCTGTATGTTGACGAGAAAGTAGGTGTCCTAGTACGAGAGATTTTATCACAAGAACTTGGAACCTGTGAGCTCCAACAAGTACTACTGCAGAACATAAGTCAGCTTCATGTCATTTTACAGTATTTGTACCAGCATCCTGAAGGACTTTCGATCGAAGAGAAAAATAGCTTTATAGAGCGTATAAAAAGTGCATTTACCCGACAAGAAACTTGTCCAAAGATATTATTACCATTTTTGACAAAATATTCCGCCTCCGGTCCCTCATTCCTCGAAGAAATGGAGTCTGAAGTTGGAGGGAATGTAAATAATGCCCAATCTGTAAACATGACGTTTGACCCTGGGGTAGTTGAGTTTGTGCTGGAGCATGGGATAGGCATCTGTGCGACTGTGGAAGAATGTAGGGCGACGTTGATGACGGTAGGAGCCAACAAAATAAATCCAGCCACTGTAGCCAGAATAATCAATGGCATGCTCAAGGCGCAAGATGTACTCAACATTCAAAGCCAGAATTCTCAACAACATCAGAATATCTGGGGTGACACTCCTCCATTGTCATCCTCCTCAAACAAAGATAAGACTGGCAGCGACATTGTAGGTGGATCTATGTGGAACGGCAAGGTCTTCGTGCAAGCTGTCCTCGAACTTGTACCTAATTTTGCGTGGAAAGATGTCTTCAGAGAACTCGATTTTCCTGGCTTCTTTGTGAAGGATGGAAACGGATTCAGAGCCCTTATTGAGGCTCTTAAATACGGTCTCCATTTACAAGGTCAAGGTCGCCCAGAACAATTCCCCATTGATGCTTTCTACCGAAGATGGATCAACACAGAAGGCCAACTTTCCTTGATCAGAGCCTGCCTCAATCCATCAAACAGTGATATATTTTCGTTTGCTGACTATCCTTATCGTTCAGTCATTGTTGAAATGCTAAAAACTAGCGGAGAAAAAACCTACGACATGAAGGAAATCAGCGTATGGAAATCTAGCGATCTTCTTGATCTCCTCCTTAGTCTTTCTGATGGTGGGCATTACTCGGTGGTACAAGAAATCTTCCAATTCCCAGTCATACACTGTCCGGATGTTTTACTCGTCGGATTGATTCAAATCACTTCGCCAATGAACATGCTACGGCAAGAACTGATGGGCGTTCTCTTCCCAGTCTTTTTGAATAATCATGTAAATTCCGGAGTCATCTTGCAGTACGCTTGGCACAATGGGCCCAGCTCCCTACGTCCCATCATGATGCACGCGATGGCAGAGTGGTACCTCAGGGGAGACTATGACCAAACCCGCCTCTCCCGAATTCTCGATGTGGCTCAAGACCTCAAAGTGTTGCACTTGCTCCTCAACGCCAACTCTTACATATTTATTATCGACCTTGCGTGCCTCGCGTCGCGGAGGGAATTTCTTAAGCTGGATAAATGGCTGTCGGATAAAATACGAGAGCATGGCGAACCGTTTGTTGGCTCACTGGTCAAAGTACTGAATAGACGTGCACCATACATTTTAGGAAAGGATGAAAATATTCCAAAGGCGTCCCAGCTTTCTCCCGAGACGGTAGGTACCATGATCCAATGTCTACACCAGTGTATTGGAAAAGTGAACCCAGAACTGGGGGACACTATCATTTCAATGGTGACGACGTACAACGTCCTTCTAAATAAATCCCGCCCAATTCCACCTTCCGGGCCGCAACCACCACCACCTGGAGTTATGCGACCGCAACATAGGAATGTGAACCCACTGGAGGCGGCCTTCAATATCAATCCATCACCTACGCCTGGCCAATTATTTCCACCACAAAACGACCCGTTGGCAGCGCTGGGAACCAGTTTAGCTGGTCTTAACCTTGCGGCAAACACTTCAAATGCAGCTTCATACGGTTATAATCCCTTAGGACCAACTCCTGGCTCTCCATCTCGTTTACTAGGGCCCAACTTCAACTCCCAGAATCCAGCAGTGTCTGCAGCAGCGTATCCTATGCTATCAGGATTGCAGCTTGGACCAGGACAAGGTGGACCTAACGTCTCTGTGTCTGCATCTGCTGCCATGATGGGAGGCATGGGTAATCCAATGGGTATGCTGAGCACCAGACTCGGAAACAGTAACCCTTCAGCATTGCCTGGTCCTGCACAGCAAAGTGCTATCGGTTCAACTCCCGCCGGTCCTAATGAGAAAAGAGGACCTGATAATGCGCTCCTTTTTGCAGAAATTCAACCCAGTGAAATTAGCAAAGAAGCGGAGGACGAAGCAAACAGTTACTTTCACCGAATTTACAGCAAGCATCCGGTAAATAGAATAAAATAATTTTTACACTCTTATCCAAAACTTCACTTGCATAAAAATTAAATATTCTCATGGCTGAATAAAATCTTCCAACATCGAAAGGTCATGTAGTGAATTTTTCGGTTAAGTTCGACGTAAGGGCAGAAGCAAGCAAGGAAGTTAAAAGTCTAATGCGTGTCGTCTTTATAATTATTATCATTTTTTAAATGTAGGATCCTACAATGTCAATTGATGAGGTCCTTGATCTGCTAAAAAGGTTCCAAGAATCCACCAACCGAAGAGAGCGCGAAGTGTTCACTTGTATGCTTAGGAACTTATTCGACGAATACAAGTTTTTTCCTCAGTATCCTGATAAGGAACTTCGCACAACTGCTCAATTATTCGGAGGAATAATTGATCACGGTCTAGTTTCGGTAATAACAAAATTAGTTTACTATGGTTTTGTCCAAGTTCTTTTTTTATATGATATGTTTATTTCCTTGTAACTTTTCATACTTTCAACAATAATAGACTTACCTTCAACTGGGAGTGGCTTTGCGGTTTGTAGTGGATGCTCTGAAGAAACCGCCGGGTTCTAAAATGTACAAGTTTGGACTTGAAGCTGTAGATCGTTTTAAAGGTCGTCTGAAGGAATATCCGCAGTACTGTCAACACCTAACTAGTATCCCCCATTTCCAGGAATTCTCTGCTCATCTGATAGATTACATAGAGTACGGGAGTAGATCTCAAGACCCTCCCCGAACGCGAACTGGAAATATGCCGATGGCTCCTATTGGATCATCAGCTAGCACATCGGTGAACGGAAGTTCGAACAGTGCGCAGACTACTTCGAGCCAGAACCAACCAGCGACAACAAGTGCGATAGGAACTAAGGCGAATGCACCCAGTACGGCTGCAGTAACCGCCCCGAAAACAGTATCTAGTGTAGCACCCGGACCATCAATTAGTGGTAGACCGTCTATAGCAAATGCTACCAATATCACTACGCTACTAGTAGCTACCGAAAAAGATGAAAAAATTACGCCTCCTCCTGAGGGTATCCAAGACAAGACAGCATTTATTTTTAATAACTTGAATCAAATGAATTTAACGCCCAAGTGCGATGAACTAAAAGAAATTATTGGAACTGATTACTGGCCGTGGGTCGCTCAATATTTGGTGATGAAGAGAGCAAGCATTGAGCTCAACTTCCACACGTTATACTCAAACCTATTAGATACCTTGAAGGTTAAAGAACTTAACATCCAAGTACTTAAAGAGACCCATCGTAACATAAAGATTTTACTGCGTACGGACAAATCCGCGGGGAACTTTTCTGATAGGGCGCTGCTGAAAAATCTAGGTCATTGGTTAGGGATGATTACTCTAATGAAAAATAAAGCCATCATATTAGATGACTTGGATATAAAGAGTTTGATCGTGGAGGCGTTTAGAAAAGGACTCCAGGATTTGCTATATGTTGTACCCTTTGCCGCCAAGATTATGGAGAGCTGTGCCAGAAGCATTGTCTTCAAACCTCCTTGCCCTTGGACGATGGGAATTCTGAATGTTTTGGCTGAGTTACATCGCGAGCCGGATATGAAACTAAATTTAAAGTTTGAGATTGAAGTCTTGTGCAAAGCTCTGAATATTGACGTGAGCGAACTTCAACCCCAAGGGATTCTCAAAGATGATACAGTTTACAAGATTATGGTTCCGCAGTTGAGTTATCCTCAACGCGGGGAGCAACAAAGTAGTAGGTCGTTACAAAGGGAATCAGAACGTGAGCCACCTAGACCTGCACAAGCTTTACCTGAACCAGTGGTTCAGCAAGTTATTAAAGTAAGTGACACTGTAACATTATTTTCAAATTTCAAGGGTAATTCATTCAATCATGTATACTAATTTATAATGATTTTTCAAAGGCGCCGAAACCACCACCTACACAGCAGGCAATACCAGTTTCGGTGGATAACTCCTCATCCCAACCACAACCACCACAACAGCAACAGATTAGTTCGCAAACACCAATATCACAACAGCAGAGCGTGGATGACCTAGCTGTGACCTCCACCCCACCACCATCATCGCTACCAGGACATACTCCCGTTACTACGACGAGCACTGGGTTATCATCTACGCCGACTTTGCCCACCATCGCTCAGGAGCCTAAGTTCTCTTATATGGACGTAGACACTTCCAACTTAAACGGATTATTAGCACATATTTCAATTAACAACCAGCTGCCACTCTTCCAAACAAATCCTACCCTGAAGCAGCATGTACGACCATCTGTGGAGAAGGCTATTCAGGAACTGCTTCATCCAGTTGTTGACCGATCTATCAAGTATACGGTCAGTGCGTGCGATCAAATAATCAAGAAGGACTTTGCCTTGGATCCTGAGGAGAATAGGATGAGGGCGGCGGCTCATCACATGATGAGATATTTGACTGCTGGAATGGCCATGATTACCTCCAGAGATCATATATTTTTAGCGATCAGTGGTAACCTTAAAACAGCATTTTTAGCAGGACTTAGAAATCCTAATCCCAGTCAGCAAGCTAAGGATATGGTAGAACAAGCTAGCAATCTCATTGCCACCGAGAATATGGAACTGGCTTGTGCATTCATGCAGAAGACCGCTGTAGAGAAATCGCTAGTGGAAATTGATAAAAGATTGACACCAGAGTATGAAGCCAGGAAACAAGCGAAACTTGAAGGAAGGAGATATTGTGACCCTCAAATGCTCAATTACCAAATGGAACGGATGCCAGAACCCATTCGGGTGAAACCAGTGACCGTAAGTGACGCAATTAGATATATATTTTTTTTCAAATTTTAAATGATGACCTTCGACTAGAGTTTCTGATCAAAGTGACGACAATCTTCTACTGATGAAATTACAACTAATTAAATAGTTTGTTTTACCTGTTTGTGGAAAGAATTCTAATGCGTTTTTTAATCTTTCTATCAGGCCAATGGTCCCGTTAGTCAGCAACTTGCGGTATATGAAGACTTTTCTCGAAATATCCCTGGCTTCCTCCCACCATCAGAAGGAGAGATACCTTTTCTGACGCCTAAATTCCCGGGTCTCCCTGTGAGTACCCCAGTTCCATCCGTCGTTTCAAATGCTTTACCACCTAATGCTGTAGCACAGAACCAAGCAGCTGCAGCAGACGATCTGGTCTCCATCTATGACAAGCTCATTGGGGAGTTGGACATTCATCTTCAAGGATTGGCAATGGCCCATTCACCCGCGAGTCATCAATTAGTAAGACCTTACACCTTCTCGAAGTTCGGAAAGTTATTAACTTAACTTTTATTTAAATATTTATGCGGAATTTGTGTTGTTTTATGAAGGCAAGTGGCGTTAAGTCGTTGCTAGATGCTATCATACTAGCCCGATCTTCTAGGAGTGTTGTTGCAGCTATTTCTTTACTCCAAAAAGCTGTGGAAGGATTGTTAGAGGGGATTGCAGCTTTTCCATCTGACACTGAAATTATTCGTTTTAGAGATGCTCATTTGATGGTTTTAAAAGCGCTCCAGGATACTAGAGCTTTCGGGCAGCAGTGGGTGAATAGACAAGTGACAAAGTGAGTTAATCTTAACATATCACACATTCAATTTAGCATTTCCTTGTGTTACTAAAACTTGTAAACTGTGTTAATTAATAAATATTTCCACTTTTATGTAGATGCTTAATCGAAAGCCGTCCTGAGTTGAAATACAATACAGAAGCGGTGGACTGTTTAATCCGAGCGAATCTAGTGAATATGTTGCAGTTCGATGCGCACCTAGCCAATGCAATGGAGAAGGGAACTAACTTAATGGCAATGGGATTCGCCATGGCCTTGGTGCAAATGTACTTGGTGGATGAGAGATATTCTACTAGCGTCACTGAAAGTGACTTGTATCATACGGTAATAAAAACAACTTCTCAATTTTTTTTATGCGCGGATATTTTGTTCTGTGATGTTTTGACTAGAGTTTCTGATTAAACTGACGATTATTTTTTACTGAGATTATAACCCCCATTCAACATATTTCATTTTCGTGGAACTGATTTGCTTAAGCTAAGACTTGAATTTATGATATATTTAGGTGGATATGTTAGCGCGTTGTGCCACAGTAAACAGGCAAACTCCAGAAGGACTCGTACATCTTATTGAAGTATTGAGAAATAGTCACGAAACTGCGAGTTTTGGAGGTGATAGGGTTGCAGGGCCTGCCACGTTGCATTCTGGTATGAGGCAATCTGGAGATTACGACGATCCACAAGGTAAACCGCAATATTTTTATAGGATTAACGATTAAGTAATAAGTGTTATCTGTCTATGATTTTTGACTAGAGTTTCTGATTTTTTTAATAATCAAAATTGACGATATTTTTTGCTGAGACAATGCCATACTACAGAGAAAATCAGTAGTGAAAATCGAAAGTATTCCAAAATTGTACTAATAATCCACCTTAATTACTTTGAATCCGCAGGATTGGTCGAAAAGTCAGAAATACTTTTAAGGGAATGGATTAGGCTGTATTTGACTCAAGGAACACCACGAGATTCAAACAAAGCGTTTGCCGCCATCATCCCTGAACTGAATAACGCTGGGATTTTAAAATCAGATGAGGTGATCAACCGATTTTTCCGGATTTGCGTACAGTGTTGCGTTAATCAAGTCTACCAAGGTTTACAGGTATGAAATTGAATAAGAAACATGAAAAGTTGAGAGGGGTAAACAAGTTAGTTCTTTAAAAAAATTGTAATAATGATTATAGGCAGGAGGATTGTCTTTAGTGCGGGGAAAATGTTACCAATCTGTAGATGCGTTGGTTCGACTGGTCGCCCTTTTAATTAAGAATATTGGAGACAACATGTCCGTTCAAGCGAAAGTAAACATTTTGAATAAATTCTTGGGAATTGTCGCTGGAATCCTGATTCAGGATCACGAAGTGCAGAAAAATGACTTCCAACAACTACCCTTTCATAGACTGTTTATCATGCTTTTTAACGATCTGAACACAAGCGATCCAGTCTTTGAATCTATTGGAATGCAGGTTAGTTTTAATTAATTTGGACATTCTTCGAACGAGCATGTAAATTTTGAAATTAATTGAGCATTTTTTTTTATTCAAGATCCTCGCTGGATTTAGTAACATCTTACACATTTTAAATCCATCAAAAGTACCCGGATTTGCATACGCGTGGTTGGAAATTATTGGGAACCGTATGTTCATCGCTAGAATGCTGGCCTTAGCGGCAGACCAGAAATGTTGGGCAATGTACTGTCAACTGCTACTTGATCTATTTAAATTCTTACAACCGTTCTTGAGAAATGCAGAGTTGGCGAAACCAGTGGCTACTTTGTATCGCGGCACTTTGCGTGTACTTCTCGTCATTTTACATGACTTTCCCGATTTTCTTTGTGATTATTGTTATCACTTCTTGGACGCTATTCCTCCCAATTGCATCCAAATGAGGAATTTAGTACTATCCGCCTTCCCCAGAAATATGCGTTTGCCTGATCCCTTCACTGCCAACTTGAAGTTTGAGATGTTGGCTGACACAGCCATGCCACCTAGGATACTGTCTAATGTGGGCGCCATGATTCAGCCCCCAAAGTTTAAGCAGGATTTGGACTCATACTTGAAAACTAGGGCTCCCGTTACTTTCTTGTCTGAGCTGAGAACTAATTTACAAGTAAACTCCTATAAACGTCTTTATAATGCTGGATGAAACCTTTATTTTTCTTAGATTTTGACTAAAAATATTTTGGACGTATTTTGCAGGTTACTAATGAAATGGGCACAAGGTATAACATCCCACTGTTGAACGCGCTCGTTCTCTACGTTGGATCCCAACATATCAACGTCATTCGCCAGAGGAACCAGACTCCTAACATGTCTACGGTAGCACATACCTCCCACATGGATATTTTCCAGAACTTGGCAGTGGACTTGGATACTGAGGGACGATATCTTTTCCTTAACGCCTTGAGCAACCAACTTAGATTCCCTTCGAGCCATACGCATTATTTCAGTCTCGTCATTTTGTATCTGTTTGCGCAGTCCAACACCGAAGTTGTGCAGGTGATAATTGGATATTTAAGATTATTTATAAAATTATCTACTCCAATCTCCAATTCAAATGATGCCTTTAGACTAGAGTTTCTGATAAATTATGACGATCCTCTTCTTCTGATGAAGTCACTTTATCGTAAAACTCTTAATGTAGCCAATCTAGATACTTGTGGCGTTTTCTTATTTCAATATTTTCCATGTTGGAAAAACTTGGTGATTTTCTTTATTCATTTAACCAAATTAGCTTTATCAGTCTCCTAATTTTATGCCTCTGTCGAAAGTTAAGAGTTTTACGGTTTTTATTATTATTATATGAAGAGACAAGTATTTTATATGATAAAATAATTAGTCACTAAACGTTTCTACATTTTTCTTTAATTTCAGGAGCAAATAACACGCGTATTGTTGGAACGACTTGTAGTAAATCGTCCTCATCCTTGGGGCCTGTTAGTAACCTTTATCGAACTAATAAAAAATCCTACATACAAATTCTGGCAGCATGAGTTTGTTCACTGTGCGCCTGAAGTGGAAAAGCTGTTTGAAAGTGTGGCGCGATCCTGTATGGTGACAAAAGCAACTAGTGGTCCTCCATCCGGAAACCAAGCGGTACTAGGAGGTACAAATACGAATGCAACTGTTTCTGGTTCTAATGGAGCAGGAATGCTTGTGTTAGATACCAGTCCTGATGGATTAAATATCGATTAAAAAAATGATTACCCTTCAACCTACGATCCTACAACCTACCCGAATCCAATCCTTGGTCAATATTTAACTCAGCCGAGCATTACTTAATATAAATAATAACATGAGGTTATTTTGAAAACGAGAAGATTTGTACCACTTCATTTTTAATGTGACTTAAAAATGAACAGTATATATTTGAATTTTGGAGTCCAATACAATAATACTAATTATTGATTCTTATGTACATACTATAATAGCAAGTAGAGAAGTTTCATGTATTGTCAATTTGTAAATTAAAAATAATATTACGTTAATATTGAATATATTTCGTGTAAGATGGCTGCAGGTAGAATTTATCAATTTAGACTAATAAATAATTAAAATATTTACTTTTCTTCTATAATTCTGATGCGTAGGGATACAGCTAACTAAAACATTTTTTTTACTGCATTTCATGATTGCTTAGTCTCGCTGAGGTAACATCTTTTGAAGAAACTGTATCTCATGTTAACATTGATATGGGGCTATGTGAGACTTGAATGATAGATTCAATGTATCCCGCGTGACATTTCATCTTCGATTCTTGCCGCGGGAGCTTTAAAAAATGCTTTTTTTGCACCGATGATGTTATTGTGTCCTGTGTTTGTGATTAGTGGTAATTGCGTACAAATATCGTTTACTAAAAGATATACCGAAATACTGCTTACAGTTTTGTGTCTACAGGAGTTGGAAATCCACCGTTTTATACATAGGAGGAAGCAACAATTTTAAAAAATCTAAACTCGTGCGAATTTTCATTGAGAAAATGGAAAGAAATGATTTGAAAACTAAAATCGCTGTCGCATTCATCTTTCAGAGAGGGGAATAATGGTCGCTACATATTTGATAAAATAAGGAGTTGGAAAGTAGCAAGTGATAAGTAAAAAAACTACCTAAGAAAATTAATTGGCCTGCATGAAATACTATGATTTCATTGAATTACCAACCCCTGCATGTCATAGAGTCATTTTTTTTATTTTATTGTCACCGACAAAGCTAAAGGTATCTCTACTTAATAGTTTACGTTGCATATTCAGCTATTTATGCGAGCCTCCGCATAATATGTATAATATTGCATATATTGCATTAACCCTCCATGTATGGATATTTCCAATCTGTGGTTTGTACATAAGTTTCTTTAACCGTCAAAGGGGAAGTCCATTTCAGTACGTAGTTGGGGCCGCCCGCCTTGTCGTTTGTACCTGATTAATGATAAATTTATAACCCGACATAAAGATGTAGTAAGATTGTATCAATGTGACTGTTAATTAGATTATGATTTCTTCTGCTTCGAAATTTGAGATAACTAACCTGACATCCTTGCTCCACCAAAGGGTTGTTGTCCAACTACAGAACCAGTGGAACGATCATTTATATAAAGATTGCCCGCAGAGTATTTCAGCACTTCCTGGGCCTTCGTCAGAAAGTTTCTAAAAACGAGAATGTACATAATACATAAAACTTTAGCTCACAAATCCTTCTCAATCTATAAAAATAAAAAAGTTTTTACGTACTCGTCCTTCGCAAACACGGCGCCAGTTAGGGAATAACTAGTGCTGGAATCAACAAGTTTCAACGTTCCGTCAACATCGTTATCAGGATAAACATAGGCGGTAAGCACTGGTCCAAAAATCTCCTCCGTCATAATACGATCTTTGGGATCTTTCGTTTCAACGAACGTTGGCTTCACAAAGTAGCCCACGCTGAAGTCATAAAAAACAAGAAAGCTTTTAGCATTCACTTAATGAGAATAATTTAAAACGTTTTGAGGCATTTACCTGTCATCATATTCACCCCCTGCGATAATGGATAGGTTGGACTTTGCGTAATCCACATAGCCTGAAATCCTCTTGAAGGCTTTGGCGTCAATTACTGCAGATGTGAACACAGAAAAATCATCTACTTGTCCAATCTTCAGCTTCTTAATATTTTCTGCGATTCCCTCTTTAACCTGACGGAATAAAATTAAAAGTTTTACTAGTTTTGGTCATTTTTTCAGTTTCAAGCTTTGGCTAAGGTTTCTGTTGTAAAATTACCTTGGGCCACAAGGATTGTGGAACGTAAATCCTGGAGCATGCGGAACATTTCTGTCCGCAAAATTCAAAAGCAGATCTTATCGTTGCGTGTATCACAGATGTTACATCAGCCGTTGGATGAACAAAGTGGAAGTTTTTTCCCCCGCATTCTCCTACCAGTCTTGGAAAATTCCTGTACTTTGACAGATTTCTGCCCACTTGGTCCCAGAGACGAGCAAATGTTCTAAAATAATATAAAATAAATTACAAATGTTTTCAGGGTATTATGAGACTCATTAATTATTTCATAATACTCACGGAACAGAGCCGGTGAAATTAATACCAGCTAAATGGGGAGAAGCTGTGATTGCGTCGCCAAAAACTGGCCCGTCCGCTGGGACAAAGTTAACAACTCCAGGTGGTACACCTATTTCAGTCATAATTTGGAATATGGTGTAGTTGGAAAGAAGTGCCGTGTCCGAGGGCTTCCAAAGGACAGAATTGCCCTGAAAAACAAATCATATAAAAAATTATTAAATATTTCCCTTTTAAAAAATTAACGATTCGCGATAAGATCGTTTTAAATACCATTAACGCAGGGGTATAGGCGAGATTTCCACCTACAATTTAATTTAAAAAGAGGTATGAATGCCATTTGCTCTAAATTAATAGCACAAAAAGTTTTGCTCAAATATTTAGCTGACCTATTGCGGTAAAGTTGAAAGGTGAAACGGCCGCCACAAAGCCCTCGAGACCTCTTAACTTGAGAAAGTTTTTGAAAACGTCAGGAGTTT
This sequence comes from Lepidocyrtinus dapeste, assembly GCA_036850885.1. NCBI lineage: Eukaryota > Metazoa > Arthropoda > Collembola > Entomobryomorpha > Entomobryidae > Lepidocyrtinus > Lepidocyrtinus dapeste. The sequence continues at coordinate 4,659 of JAANSQ010000932.1, read as the reverse complement.
CGCTAATCGGCTGGTATTTAAGGACTTCTTTGGCAAATAAGGCATTAAACCTCACGAAATCAATCAATTCCGCAGCCGCATCAATTTCAGCCTGAATCACGGTTTTAGATTGGCCTAGCATAGTAGTTGCATTGAGTTTTTGTCGGTAAGGACCAGCCATGAGATCTGCGGCTTTGAGCCACATGGAAAATTTTTGGTCAAACGGTACGCTATCCCATTTCTTCTGAGCATCCACTCCAGTTTTAATGGCGAGATTGACGAGTTCTGGAGTGGCATAGTAAAACTTTGCGACCTTTTTCTGGTGGTTATGTGGCTACAAAAAGTAGAACAAGTTATTAGACTAAAACGTATTAAAGGGAAGCAAAAGAGCATTATATGGCAAACCTTACCATAGGCTGATAAACCACTTTATCAGTTCTATACTCCTTCCCTCCAATAATGATTGGAACCTCCACACAATTGCTCGAATATTCCGCAAGTGCCGCCTCCAATTCTTTCCTTTCCTTTGTACCCTTGGTGTACGAGAGGACAGGTTCATTTGCAATTTTAAAGTCATTGAACTTGTGCGTGCTGACTACCGACTTGACGCCCAATTGTTGTAAATTTCTTTTCCTAAAATATCAATTTAATGTACAAATTCTCATCTGCCAATCTCTTTAAATCTTTGTCTCGTCATGATTCGATGCTCTGATCAACGAAGCGATCATTGGTTCAATTTTTCAACTGGACCAAATCACATTACACACGGATTTCCATCGCATGGATTGCGTTACGCTTCAGAAAGCATTAAATCTGTTCATCTCTGAGTAAAATACTTACTGGATTTGTTGCTGAAGAGTTGGAGCAGAGGCAAATGTCCTAGCTCTTCGCTGAAACGCTAGTCGCATCATATTTACGTCCTATCGTCCGTCTCTCCTGATAAGTCAAACAAAATATAAGGATGGTTATCGTTTCATTGAGAATGTGTGCTTTTAACCTCTTCTTGCTTACGCTTAATCACACGTACTTGGATCATCTTTTACTCTGATACAAACTCGCATTATATAAACACGCAGCATCGAAACATAAAATTTACTGCCTATATTTATTATGAAATATATTTACATATTGTAAAATAATAAGATTCACTTCAGTTGAGAACTTAGAAAGTGGGAGTATGTATATAATGAAATTCAAGTAAAAATAAAATTCTCAACCAACAGGAGCAAGTGTAATACCAAGACCAAGTCTCCTATCAATTTTTTGGGACCAAGACTTAACAGCACGTTCTTAGTTTAAAAGGATCTCTTCTAAACTGTCGACATCTACACTCTACGTCTTGGTCGTGAGTGAGCTGATTTTTTTTTATCTATTCCATATTTAGTTGATTTTCATTTTATTTATTTCTATCATAGATAGACCCACAAGATTTTTTAGATAATATTCAGACGGTTTCAACATTTGTTGGTTACTTTAGTTTCAATTTCTAAATAGTAAGAGTGCTCGATTTGAAACGGATAGCGGAATAACAAGGTTCGTGAAAAATTGCATTGATTTGATGCAGTTTATTTGGTGAAAATTGGAAAGCACCAAAAAGCTAACCTTTAGCCAACAACTTTCTTTCAGATAAAGTTTTTCTCTTTCTCTCTTATCATCGGACCGGGACGAAACCGGTACAATGCTTTTAAAAGATTTCATAGAAGGAGAAGGTTTTGCACACATCGAAGCAGATGAACAATTCTCAAGCTGTGTGATTACCTAACTTTACACATATGCCTCAACTAAAGACCTTGTCTGTTGTGTGAATAATAATGTAGATATGTACTAAGGCGTGAACTCCAAGGGCTTAGAAAGAAAGTTAAGCGGAGATGATAATAAGAAATATTCTGTAGTCTTGTTCTTTCCAGCATTTCCTTGCCCTCCATAAAAGATTGTCAACCACATTATCTTGTGTTTCCTAACTTAAGCGGAAGAGTAATTTGCATTGTATTTCTGTACTCGGCGATCTTTAGAAATTTCCGACCCACCAAATTTTTTGGCTACTCTGAAGTTTCGAAATTCGGGCATGAAAATCTCCGTTTATGAAGTCTTCTTGAATGGACGTTAAAGCCAGATAGAGACTAACCTACCAAAATGTGAATGAAAATAAATAAAATTACTTACTTTTCGTTCAAATCCACTGGTAAGGAGGCTGTAAAAGTTACAGACTTTAGTAAAAGAATACTTACTTACACCTGACCTTGAATTTTTCATAGAACATATGAAAGTGGCAAGGAGTTACTAGAACGAGCACGACACACGAGTAACATATATTTATACAATGCTTGGTTTCCACAAGAGGAAGATTTTATGGGCGAATTTATCCATTGTATGAAATAGCAAAGAAATATCTTTAAGACCACGACCGCACGTCATTCTACAATAGTTTTCCTTATGAGCTATACAATAATGTCATACAATGCTTTTGCATCAAGTAGCAATCGTGTAAAATCATTAGTCTATACAAGCGTTAAATTTTATCCAGCTCAGCTGCAACTTTTTTCTGCAATGTAATAACTGATTCTCTATGATCGTTGGTTTAGGCAGTCAGTTCTTGAAAAACTGTCTTGAGCCGCAAATTGCCGAATGATTCCTGCAAATATAAGCCTAACTCCGACCAAAGTTGTCTTCACGGAGTAGTCACGTACGCCAAGCGTATAACGCCCATATGCCTTGCTTTAATATTTTTGCCGGACAAAGACATTGGTTTGATCTGTTGTCCAAACGAGGGGTTTCAATACTTCATGAAATTTATTTTGTGCATTTACTCTCACTTTGTATAATGCATGATCTATCAAAAATCAGAAATGCCAGGAAAACAGAAATCTAAAACAGACAACGCCTACCAGAAATATGTTTAAATTAAAATGAAAATTATCAGCACTTATGTAATGAATAAGAGTTAAATTACCAATTCATGACATTTTTTTTCTCTATGTTGAAAATTATCAGCACTAATGTAATGAATAAGAGTTAAATTACCAATTCATGACATTTTTTTTCTCTATGTTAGACATATATTACCTCTTAAGTGAAGGCTATGTTGTCAGATAAATTCCAGTGGTGACTTGATCTAGGTGAACTATTTAAGCCGAACTTTTAAAAGAATGTAAATGCACTCTACTCTGCCGCATACACTTAATTAGCAAAATCAAAAATACGTGTGTCCTCGTACCTCTTCAAAATGGGTTTGGAAGTAAAACCCCAAAAATGTGGCAATATGTTATACGCAATGAAGTATAATGAACAAATATTCTTACCCAAAAGCCAAATATCAAAATGCATACGCACACAAGGAACAAAGGTAAAGGTAGAAGTTGAAAGACAAGTTTAGAGAATCGTGTTTTCTGTCTACAGGATACATGTCATTAGGAAAATTTTAAAAAGACATAAAAACTACCTGGTCCTTGTGAATTTTAGATGTGATATAAGTTTGTAAGTTATGTAGGACTAGGGTTTGCTGAGATACAGCCTAAAATAGATACAAATGAGACAAAGCTCATGCAGAATTCCAAAAATGTGCTTTTCATGGCGTGACAATAGACAATGGACAATGACAGGGGTAAAAAGGTGTTTCTTGAGTAGAGGCCTGAAATGATTAATGGTGACACTAGGAGTACACGTGAATTTCGCAACGAAGTTAATACCTCTTAGGATTTTTCCAATCTTCGGAGACGGATACTGTCTTCAAAAAACTGGCGACGAAAGAAAAATAAATACATTAAACAACTGAGTAAATGTAGATACCACGTTTTTAGGTGTACGAATTTAGTCGACTTAATCCCAAATGCAATATGCAATCGGTGCATTCGGTGCTCGCCACCTGCACGCAACTAATATTCGGTATTTTAGTAAAAATATTTGTTGACCGGTTGAAGCGGTGAATTAAATTGATTCCCCTGTAGTAATGCCCTTAACATGTTTGGACACTCATAAGAATTCAAATTTATTTTGGACATGAATCAACCTTGTATAAATAGAATAAAAGAATGCAGTTTTTATTCGAAGTAACAAACCTCTTCATTTATTCCGTCAATCAGATTTTTCCCCGGGCCACTCTAAGACTGCATCTTGATTCGCTTCCCATGATCATCATCAAGAAAAGAATGCAACTTAGCATTTTAAAAGTTATTAAAAGCTATGGCTTTCGTAAGGGGTAATAATAATTGAATAGATATGAAATATCTGAATGCCAGCTATTCCGTTCGTTTTTGTAAATCGGCATTCGTACTATGCGTATTTGTAGAGCTAAAAATGTATATTTCGAGCGGAGGGAAGATTCTATATTTATAGGTAGAAAATATTGAGAGGTAGCCAATGAATGCTGAACATCAATATTAAGCTCAAGAAAAAACTGAAAGCGTATGACATTACTGTGGGAAAATTCATATTTTGATTCCCTTCGAATTTAATTTCTTCAAAGGTTTCTAAAGGAAGCGTTTTGCAGCGAACGTACCTAATTGTATGCACACATTATTTCATACTTATGAATCGTTTTTCTTTAAATTTTATTTTGTCTCTGCCTCACCGATGCATTGTATCGTATGCGATGTGTTGCTTTCCATTTTTATTTGTTTAAACTGCAATTTTTATTTTCGTTTTCAACATTAATATGTTGATTAACGGTAAAGATATTTAATC
>JAANSQ010000931.1:0-18034 GCA_036850885.1 Lepidocyrtinus dapeste | reverse complement strand
AAAAAACAGAGTATTCAGCTTCAGCATTCTACTCCATTGAAAATTTTACAGCAGTAGATGTAGCATAATGGACAAATTAAAAGATTTTTTATTGAATGATAGGCGAATAAAACATTTTACATTTGAGGCATTATTTTATGACCACCTAATAAGATCACACTCATTCGATTGCATCATCTGGAGCATACACCACATTCATAGTGGCCCAAATAAATTCTAAACCATTTGGATTGTTGGATGTTGGATTACATGAAGGACTATAGGGTCACCAGAAAAAAAAATTGGCAAAAGCTCCCAAGTGACAAAGGAAACTCAAAGCCTCCTTAACTTTGCCCGTATGGAGCCTTAAAGTTCTTGGTAATTTCCCTTGACATATGACTCCTTAAATCATTTAAATTCTGAAGTTATCAAGTTGATGACAAGAATGGATGGAGTAGCGTTTTGTTCCAGGGAAGTTCCAGGCTTTTTACTATTTTATGCAGTTTTAAATTTTATGTCTAAACTTTTGTTAGTATTACTCACGCCCTTTATTTCTGTACATCCGTCACTCACGTAAGCCACCGGAAGGAGTGAAGTTCTGAAGAGTTGAAGTGCGAGAAGTCTTTCTCCAGTTGCATTTTATTCACTCCAGGACTCCAGGTGACTTAGGTAAAGGTCTAGGCACTTGTCATCTTGAATTCTGCATAAGTCCGGGAACAAGTTAAGACAAGTAAGAATGCCTCCTCCTTATCTAACTCCAAATCTTTCAATTATAAGAAACAGCCAAACACATTTTAGCCTGTAGCCCATCTCCCATAAAAATTTGATGATGCGGTGAAAAGAGTTTCGGAGAAGTTGCAATATTTAGTGCACATGGCTCCTACAAACTTCTCTAATGAAACTTTAAGTGACTGGAAGTTCTCCAGAGGTGAAGCGAATAATCTGATAGGTAGTCCAGTAAGACCATACCCAGAAAAATGTAAGCAGTTTAGTTTGCTCAATTGCAAAGCAACATTAAAATATGGAGTGCGTTAGGAAGGTACAATAATGATTTTATAAGTGAATAATTCACTCCAGAAAAAGTTGCTTCGAAGAAAAACCATGAAAATGAGCTCATTTTCATTTTTACGTAATTCGCTTAAGATTGGAGGGAAATTGTATACCCTTATCCTAACCTCTCATAATTTATTTAGATTTACCTGATCCATCGAAATTAGAAATTGGAGGAAGAAGGAAAAACTCAAAGTGTGCTCGGTTGAATTGAGTTGCTTGGCTTGAATGGTCTTAAAACAGTTTTTTTGTGAAACTTTGAAGAAGGTCAAGACAGGTAAGAAACTCTTGCCATCACGCTACCACTAACCACTCCATAATTCACTATCCGTTTCAACTTGAAAAACGCGAGTTGAGAAAGGAAGAGCCCAAAATGGCATTGTTCTAAGTAGTCTATTCGTGAATTATCTAAGAGCTTCTCGGACCTCTGGAATTTGATATGAACTGAATTGAGTGCTGAAACCACTTTGGCTTTTGTAAATTTGCTGACGCATTGGCTTCGATTGGATTGACTTGGACTCAACTTAAGGACAACGATGACAGACCAAAACTGGAAATAAAACTAATGATACTTTTATAATACGCAGTATTGTAGTGCAGTACTTTTACTATTTACTAATCAATCATGAACATGAAGTCAGGTCAGAAATATGCAACGTCAAAAAAGGAATGTATAGCATTATATAATGACAAGGACATGAATGAGTTCAGTAATTGTGGGGGAATTACAAGTGAATAGATTATTGCGATATTCACTTCTAAACTCAGGATATAAAAATTATAAAGCCTTGATAATGACTCCCGAAGTGGGAAAGTTAATCAAGGAAGCATAAATATTGGAAGTGGAATGATTCCTTCAAATAACTCATTTTTTGACCATTCACATCAAAACGTATATACAAATAGTGGCAATATTTTTTTGTATTAATAAATTGCAATTAGATCCAGCGTGATGGTATAGGATCAAGATCTTCTGGTGGAATTCATACGGATATTCCCATTTATCCCCAAAACCCATCTGGATTAGCTTGCACCAAAAATGAAACAAAGAATCTATTCCATCATAATTCTATTAATTCTCCAGCCTCTTAGTCTCTGTCGGGGTGTTTGGTGTAGTGGGAGGATCACATTTTTGATGGAACTGTCGAACTTGAGGAAAACAAATGAAAATGAATAGGAAGAATCCTATGAATCTTACATCGAGTCATTACAATTTTCAATGTTTTTCCTTCGCGATTCTCTTCTCCAGATTCTATATTTTTCCAGAGAATCGGAGATATTTAGGATGAGATAAAATAAAAATGCATTACCCATCATAAGTCTTCAGACATTGGGCTACACCTCCTAAGCTCATGATACATGACCTAGAGAAGTGATTCAGAGATTTTAGGTGAAAAACAGTGCTTTTGTTTTTCTATCCAGAGACCGCAACCTTACCCAAGTCTACACTCTGGATACTTTGTTTTCTGGGGTGGGTTGGATTTCTCGATCGGGAACAATGCGAAAGGGTAGTTTATTCAATACTCTTCTGGGACTGGAAAAACGGAAAAAGGTAACGTCCACGTATTGCACTGTAGAAAAGGGTCGAATGTGTACCGACTTTTTACTCCGAGTTTCATCAAGATCTCCAGATCAGAGCCCATTGAACTCCAGATTGTTCAGTATCCATGTGCTTTCCTTTCATTATCCCATTTTTAATTTACTTCAGTATTCCTTACTCCTTCTCATCAAGGAAATGGAGTGAATGCACATATTTAAGGGAGGATTGCTAACAGTGAGGATGAGGATTAATACCATCTGGAAAAGATATTTTCCATTTATAAAACTCCAGCTCGTACTCATTTGTTTCGTTTCATTTTATTTTAGTTATGGAGGAATTGTGTGGGCGTGCTTAAGTAATTTATTTGAGTAATTTCATTTTTTATTTTTTGAAATGTACTTAGTTTGTGTACAAGGTCTATCTGGAAAAGATATTTTCCATTTATAAAACTCCAGCTCGTACTCATTTGCTCAGTTTCATTTTATTTTAGTTTAGGAGGAATTGTGTGGGCGTGCTTTAGTAATTTATTTGAGTGATTTCATTTTTTATTTTTTGAAATGTACTTAGTTTGTGTACAAGGTCCTCTCATGCTGGAACTTTGAGTAGGCCAAGCAGAGTAATATTGTTCATGTTCGGGTTGCTATTGTTTTTTATTTATTTGGAGGATAACACCCCCTACCTCAATTTCATTTGGTTACACATTCAAGGAGGGAAGCTGGCGTGGCCTTGTAAACTATAACCTGTTTTTATGGGGAGTCATAACAGGAAAATTATCTACGGTTTGTATACAATTCCCAAGCCCAGAAAATATAAAGTTACGTAATGCATTCTCTCGCCTCCTAATATAATCTTAAGACGATCATTTTCATAATCACGAAGTGATTTTAGTTTAATATTTGGAGAAAAATTAATGTTACCAAATCTGTACGTGATTACAGTGAAACTGGGGAAGGATGAGAATCGTGAGTTGAGTCAGTTTTAAATATTGGATAGTTCAGAATGATCAGATCAGATTAGACCTCTGGACTAAAGAGTCTTAATGATTTCATGGCGTGATCCGAATATTTCCGTAGAAGCGATGCTTCTGAAAGTACAGTTCATTACTCATAATCAACAGGATACTTTGGACAATTTTGGGCGGAACCAAGATTTTCCAGGGAGAAAATATCCACTAATGAAAGGATATGTAACTTGACTGTAATGCCGGCTTCAATTAAGCTTATTTTTAACCAGGTGCGTTTTTAAAGAAATGAGGAATAATTTGTGGAGGAACCGTCTCGATAATAATTTTAGTGTTAATTTCGATAAGCAATATTATAAATATCAATGATTTCATTATATTTCGGTTCATTCCAGCAACTTGAACTCTTTTCATTTATTGATGCATCCACTTTAGAAATCCTGAATACGTATAGTCTTCCGGAGGGGTATGACCTAGAATCATAGACAAAAAATAGTCACAACGGTTTCTCGTTATTAAATTATGTAGCTCCTAGCCAATTAAATATTTGCCCTACTTGGGTTTCGTCAATAGAAATTGAAATCATTTTTATATTGATAGCATCCTCCAGCTCGAGTTGATTCCGCTGGAGACTACGTAACACAATGTTCGCGTCAATGATGCTCTTGTTGATTTTCGTCATTTGCTCAGTATTATCTTCAATCTCGCGGATAAGACGGAGTTGCACTGGGTCCCTTTAAAATTTAAAAAATTAGATTAAATGACTTTGTCCTCCTGATATATCATTAAAACATTTTCTATTTAAACCCACCTGACCAGCTCCTGGTTTGGTCTTTGAGTCCGAATCTGCAAACGAGTTTCGGCCAACGCCACCGCCCCTTGTTTTTCCTCCATGGCTTTAGATAACTTGCAAATTGTTGTGTGCATCTCGCGAATTTTTTGCGTTTGCTAAACCAAATTATTTATTAAAAAAATTCTCCAGAATTGTTTTTTACTGGAAATATTGGAATGGGGTGGGGACTCACGGTTGAATGCTCATCCTGCAACTTCCCCTTAGCATCGATTGAAGCCTTAAGTTGCTTCTCAAAGAGGAAGTTCGTGAGGCAAACGAGGTTCCTCAAGTCCTCCGAGATTTGGCGTAGGATACTGTCCACCTGCATACGCATCTGACGGGAGGCATTGATCACCTTTTCAGAATCAAACTTGGCTCGCTCCGTGAGTGCAGCCCACTCTTGCTCTGAAATGTTGCTGAAAGCCAAGAATAATCATATCTTGAATAAAAAACGATAAAAATGTAAATCGCGTATGATGGAGAAATTGAGACAAAAGCCAAGCCAAATAGAGCAACCCAAGCGGAATAGAAATGGAACGTGAATGAATGAATTGAATTTGTACGCAATCCAAGAAATAAAGGAAAGTTTTTAGGATATTATCCTGTCAATTTTTTTTTGGAGATCCTTATTAAATAAAAAGCCATTTGGAATGCTTCAGATGAGACAAAAAAGAGCTTTATGGAGGTAACTGTACAAAACCCATTTCTTCTCCGAAATAAGATCAATTTCTCAATTTAAATTCTAGACAATAGCTCAAAGAAATGGGTTTTGTTGGCGAATAAAACGCTCCATATTATTTTGCCTTAATCTAACTTCTCCAGCTACTCTAGATACTTTAGATACTCCAAGTTGCCAATATGCTTTGGAAACCGTTTTTCTTGTACTTAACAAGAAAGCAAATTGCATTTCCTCCAAAAGCATTCTTTTAGGTAGGTTTTGTTACCTGTACTCCACATGACAAGCGCCACAATGCCGTTTAACAATAGTTCGATGCTCATCCAATTCGTGAGCCTTTTTATCAATTGCGAGAGCCTCATCCTTCTCCCTTAACTGCCCTCCAAGAATAAAAGAGGTTTTTCTTAGTTGGCGTAGTTGCTCCGTGCAGTACTCCATGTTCCTTTTGAGACTGGATTGGATTCCTTCTACTGCTTTCATCTCGTGAAGGACCTGCTTCTGAGCTTCGTCATGGACCATGTCAATTCCCTTACGACAGTCCCTGGACAGAGATTTGAGTTATGTGATAAGAATGAGTAACCGTGAAAATGTATAGATTTTCTGGAAGAATGTGGAAATGATGGTACCGTAAAGTAAGGATTTTCGAATTGACTTGGAGTATATGGCACAACCCAGTGGCCAAGGCGGTCTCTAGTCTTTGGCGATATATGATCATCGCGTCGATTTCGTTATTGATGTTGGCAAAATTCTTGGCGAGCTCATCACGCCAATGGGTCATGTCTCGGAGTCTCTGCTTAAACTCCCAATCCACATCTTGCTGACCACGTTGGGTTATCTCTAGGGCCTCGTCGATCACTCTTGCAGCTTCAGCTTGAAGTTGCTCGCTAGCCTTTTGGTCTGCCTGGGCGGCATCTTGGGTGAGCACCGTAGCCAGCTGCCATTCTTCTTGGGTGAAGCGTGGAGGAGGTCGGACCAGATTCGGTGAGCTATTTATAAATGTTGAAATTTTTATAGTAATTGTAATTGCCAAAGCTATTAATAAAACCCGTCAAAAGACACATACCGGGATATCCATCCTTGAGAAGATGCACAATCATCCGTACCGAACCGTGTTGGAGGACACGTTGGACTTAACTGACCAGTCGATGACAATGGTACGTAGACAGGCTCTGGGGGAGGGGTAGGTTGAGGACAAGGGGGCATACAGGGATTACACCCTCCAGAACCGCAACAACTCATTTTGAAAGTATTGGTTTTCAAAGGTAGTTTGTAAAACCTCTATAACTTGGAGTTTCGAGCAAATCTAAATCCGAAAGTGACAATTTCACCTAAATGTAGTTTCCAGAATAAATTGAATAATCAATTGTCACATAAATGATATGACTGGGTATATTTCCATGGGGTTTTCATTCATAAATTGTACCCAACATCAAAGTTTGGGGTAAGGAGAGACAAACTGTCCAAAAATGTAAGTACAAGTAAAAATGGTCTTGGTGCATCTATAATTAATTGATTCATAGTAATATAATACGACTTGTATAATACAAGTTGTATTTGACGCCAGAAGCCAGAAATGATTACGTAACGCAACAAGAGCACACACAAGATTGTTGTAAGATTCTTCTAGGATAAACCTCCAATTCCAACAAAAAAAAAACTACAAATCGATTAGAAATCATCATTACAACATATTCCATCAATTTTTCAAGTAAAGAATTTATAAGTGGAAGATGCTCCTGGGTTATTACTTCCATCTGTAATTTATTTTCCCCATAATAAATATTTTACAGAAAAGTGTACGTTTAATTCAACTGCTAACACCTAAAATTTTAATTTGATTTTTATTGAATCTCTTAATTTTAATTTCACTTCGTTGAATAAATTATTAGCTTATGTACAGGTACAATATTAAAGTTTCGGGCGTTTACATTGATTGTCACATTTTGAATTCTGACTTGACTTAGTTTAACTGAGATTTCGTGAGATTTGTGTACGGCTCCAATCCTAACTCTATCAAGCCAATTCAGAGTATTCATTTTAATTTCAGTGTTATATTCCTAACGATGTAAATACTTCATAAACCTCTTCAGTATCTGGACCCGACCAGTTTTCATTTTTTGGATGGGATCGCCACACATATCGCTCTGAAGTTAAAAATTCCCATGTGGTCAAATATCAAAATTACTTTTAATGGTTGAATGAAATTATTTGTAAAAAATTATACTGATACCATTGCTTTGGTTTGGTTTCCTCCCTCTCATCCTCGCCCTCATCCGTTTCCTCACCTTCTCCACTACAGATGGATTGGGAGCCTTTAGAGCTACAAGGTGCTTATGATTCACTCCAATGGCGTTCCTCTCCTTCCCCACTTGAACCGTAGGTTCTACAATACCTTCATCCGGAGAGTACGCTCTTCCACGGAGTCCCTGTCCAGCATAAGCTGCTCTGCAACTTATCCACTGGACTGCAAATAAATTATGCAAAATGTTCACCTCCCTCCAAAGTAAAAGATTCAAACTCATTATTGATAATATAATTACCACAAATTGTAATAAATATCACAGCGACTAAGGTCCACCTGACTCTAATCGGAGTCCCGGTCCAGCATAAGCTGCTCTGCAACTTATCCACTGGACTGCAAATAAATTATCCAAAATGTTCACCACCCTCCAAAGTAATATATTCAAACAATATATTGAAAATATAATTACCACAAATTGTAATAAATATCACAGCGACTAAGGTCCACCTGACTCTAAATTCAATCATTTTAGATTGATTCGTTAAACTAAAACTATAAATTGGAACATATTGGAGTAAACTAGAAGTCAGATCTTAAGATTCCTACTAGGATAACGTAGCTTAATATCCTACTGAGTCTAACTCTACCCACGTAATACATAATCACTACAGAATATAATATCACCTCGTATTAAAGTATTAAACTTGATTTGATCAAACAGTGTGTCTACTTTTTCCTTACTTTTGGCTCTGATTGTGATTCAGTGATTGTGAGGTCGAGCAAGTCAAACTGAAAATTTTTTTCGCTGCAATAAGCATTTTTTTCACTAATACCATTCAATTCATGGCATAACACCATTCACAGTAATTTTTTTAAGTGTATTAAGCCTTGTTGCTGCTTAAGTTGGTTTGTGTGATGTGACGAGACGTGACATTACTCCCGATAATAAAAACAGGAGCTGCACGTACAAAATTTTATCAATAATGCGAAACGTTAAGTTTCGCATTGCTCCATATCATATAAAGAGTGTAAGCTTGTATACTGTTTCTAGTCTACAGTTCAGGTCACGTTTAATAAAAAATTACAGAAGTAAGCTAACTTATTTGCACTGCTCATGTTCAACAGTTCAGCAATACCAAAGCCAAGGCTGGTATCAGTAACGCATCCACTTGACGACTTGACATTTATCAGGGATGTGTGTCTCTACATCAAATTACAGGGATAATAGATAATGGAGTAATACAAGTAACTAGATGATACTGAACCCGATATGAAATAATGAAATCATTTCTGTGCGATATTGATATTGGTATCTAGTTTTCTGTAAAAGTGACGTAATGCAAGTGAATAGAACAAGTAGATAAAATGTAGTTGTTTGGGTTTGTTTATGTTAGAGAATCTTTTATTTTAGTAAAAAATCCATTGTTGAGTCGTGTTTGTGTAGTAAAATTACAGTCTGTTGAATGATCTACAGGAAGATTAGATGGAATGGATAGATTCTTTTGGAAAAAGAGGAAATGATGAAATTCTTCCTGGCCATTTAATTTTATTAATAATATTTAGACCATTTGTATGAAACACTGTATGAAAAAAAGTTTTGGATGAAGTATGAATTAACCCCAAAACTTATTTTATCAAGGATTCTACTCATTTTATTAAAATATCATGAGATCATCGAGATATCTGACTGATGATGTGAGAAAAATATTCGTAAAATGAGCAAATGAATTGGGCTGAGGTTTCACTTGATATTCAGATTAAAATTTTTTATGCTGAGTAGCAATCTCATAAAATGTGATTGAATTGAAGCGACTCTGTTTTTATGGAAGGAAATACAAAGTTCAGAGTTAAAGTTGATGTATCTGGATTTTATGTGCTGTAATATTTTTTTCTTGGTTTGGCTGGCGTCCTTTTAAATTGGAAAGGATGCATTTTAGGTATCACTAAAAATAATTTTGTTAAATGGTCCCATACGATGATATTGCCTGAGCTTAAGATCATTTTATGATTTTACATTTTCTTCATTAAGCACCGGCGCCCAGAAGATTTGCTCTATTAGGAAATAGGCGGTTACTAATCGCCCTTCCTTAACAGAAGCATGTTTTAACATTACATTCACAAGATCTCTCTCGTCTGAGGATTGTTTGTGCAACTCATTTTACATGTTTTAAGTCTTAAAGTTGCATTCTCTTTAGAGAACTTCAAGGTTGAATTGAAAATGAGAAGAGCTTCTGAGATGGGATGGGACATGGCAGCTTGAATAGTTCACTTTTGTTACATGTATCTTGCCTTGCTCCTAACTTATAAGATTTCCGTTCTCCCAACAATTTCAAGCTGCTTTGTGAATTGGGTCTTGGAAAAGCAATGCTGGAGGAGGGTCTCAACCCATCAAACCTTCATCAATTCAGGCAGTGGTCAAATTTAAAAAATTGGAAATGGATCTTTCAGAGACAAGATCTCCGCCTCATTTGAAAACATGACAAATGTAGATCTATATCCGTCTGCTTGAAATTACCTGGAAAAATAAACAATTTAGGTTAAGAAAACCCGAAACTTTAATAGATAATATCAAAATACCCCAATAAGATAGTCCCATCGTATACTCTAACTTCACAAAAGCAATGGACACTTCTCGTCAGGGAAATTAATGTCAAAGTGTCTTTTAAGCCTTTATATCCATTTTAGTGTCCTTTAAGTTATTGGTTGTGCTAATTGTCGTCCTGCATAATTCATATTTGACGAGGGTAATACGTACAGTTTCGTGTAAATACGTCATGAACATCTCGAAGAAAACTGCTTGAGTAGATTTTAGTGTAAATCTGAAAATTAAATCCACGCTTAAAATGAGTTTCTGACCCTGGAGGACCCAATGAAACCAATTCACTCTTAACCATTGTAAACCCAAATTTGCAACCATTTAAAGTACCTTATAGCATCCCCAAAATTCATAAAATGTTCAAATATTTACCTCATTGCATTCTGCCCCTGCAGTTACATAGCTAATGTAAATTGCAAATTATTGCAACATTGTTTCGACCATTAGTCTGCAGAAAAAAGTTTACAAATTAGAATTGAGAGCTAAAGACCATCCAGACCTAAAGGTGAAAGGGTGTCGTAAGAATTTAGTGAAATTAGGCCATTCGGTTAAAATTTAAAATACCTAAATTGCACTATATAAAGAGAGCAGTATTAAGCTCAAGGCAACATTGCACTCCAAAGTTTAGTCCTTCATAGTCCCAAAAAAAAGTCAGTCTCATCCAAAAAGGATCACACGAAACAACAAAACGCCAGCAGCATCATGAACAAAGTAACGACTTCAAATTAGAATCAAACATATTTCAGAGACAGTTTCCTAATTTGTTAATTTCTTGCAGGTTGCAGCAGTACTCCTTTGGGGATTAGTTTTTTCAGTGTGCCAAGTGCTAGCCAGACCACAGGAAAATGCCGCAGCCGCAGCTGCACCGGAAGCAGCCCATAGTGCTACACCGAGTGGGAATGTCACTATTGTAAAAAGCGACGTAGTCCCTTTGAACGAGAAGGGCTCCTTCAGTTACGACATCGAGCTTTCCGATGGTACCAAGTTAATACAATCTGGTCGCACTGAGGCTCCAGCTATGGGAGAAACTGAGCCCAGTATTGTTATCGAGGGTTCTTATGCTTACGTGGCCCCAGATGGTATGGTCGCCCCTAACATTCCTACAGTATTCACATTTGAGAAACTTTTGACCTAAATGTTGTGTTCTGCCTTAGGTAAGCAAGTGAGTATCACTTATGTGGCTGATAAGAACGGGTATCAAGCCAAGGGGGATGCCATCCCCACTCAAGGGCCAGTTCAAGCTGGAGGATCTGCAAGAGCAGATGCCCCTGCTGCTCAACCGGCAGCATCTTCAGAGCCTCCAGCTGCCGCTGCTGCATCAGCAACTGCATAGATATTAAAATTTGTTATCTTCTAATTTTTTCATTACTTTCTATTTTCTGGGTGGAGAAGAATAAAAGATAATTAATGATACAAAGTCTTAAAAACATTTCAACTGGGGCATTATAAGAAACCTTGCGTTTGAAGATTTACTGAACATTTTCAACTATTTTAGGCTACAAACGTTCTTTACCGTTAGCCTAGATTTTCTGGAGTGCATACTTTTGCCATCTATATAAAATACCGAAATCTTCAAAAGATAATTACCATCACCCACCCAAAGACTCCAAATCCAAACCTAATCCTTTGTTTCCTCATTCTTTCAATACATAAGCCTTACGAGCGTCTTTCTGTTCTATTAAAAAGCATGAGAACCAAAAAAATCATTGAAATGTATGGGACAAGCTGAGATTCTGGCGGGAGCTGCTAATAGAGGTTTAGTTTGTTGGATATAGGGTATTCTTGTTTGTGAGTTAAAAAACTTTTGTCAATTAATTAATTTAAAACATTTGAAATAGAGAACTCATTAAATAGGGAACCGTAATCATGGAAGAAGGAGGTGAGGTGGGCGATGTGGGTGAAGGTGGAAAAGGTAAGTTTCACTTTGGAACAAATCACCTTTAATCCTTTGGTCATTTTAAATAATCCAAGCCTTGGTGATTCCAGGCTCTTCGGATAAAACAATAGATCAAGAGCAAGACCAACCCCAGTTGGAGGAGGGCCGAGATAAAGAGAAAGGTCCCGGTCCGAGAGACGAAAATATTGAAGGGACTCTAGATCCAAGTGCAAAAGAAGCTTCTTCTGATAAGGATACTCCCCAAGTTACTTCGTTCATAGACGAGGACTCGGTGAGCAGGAGTAGTGTAACATCTAGAAGCATGCAGGAAGAAACGGAAGGTAAGGAGGGCCTATAACTAAATAGATCATATCGGTTATTTAGCTTCTTTAATTTATTTCGTAATTCATTAAAGGAGGAATAGAGAAACCTGTGAATGAAGAGGACCTTTCCCAAGATGCTGGTTCGATCCAGTCAGAAGCACAAATGAGTATTGAAGGGTTACAGGAAGTAGGTCAGGAAGAAAGCAACGATTCAAGACAATTTTCTAATCTTGATATTGAGACTGAGAAAGGAAAGGATGATGACATGGATTTAATGACCACTGAGACCGTAAATTACGACACCATTTCGACTGAAGGAGAAGACATTGTTTCCGAAGTGGTTAGTTAAACTCTTAAGGTTTTATTTCAAACGACACTATAAAGAAGAGTGCTTAAATGAAATTACTTATTTGCTTAGGACATTTCCGCCATGATGGAGGTAAATTTGGAGGAAGATGAGAGTCCCAATCAAAATCCGACTTCGGCAGAAGGCAGGACAGAGGAGCCAGAAGTAATAGCTCTAGACAGCGATGATGATGGTGACACCGCTGAAAAACCGCTGCAGGACGCGGAACCAGTTGTGAATGTTGGAGAAAGTGTCTTTCAAATCGACGAGGATGAAAATGTCACAGAAGTGGTTAGTCCTTCGAAAAGGCCATATTTTAATGACGGAATAACTTACAAGTCAACATTTGACATTTGCCTTTTGAAAGGATGTGGACGTCAATTCCATGATGGAAGTTCAGGTTGAGGAAGAGTCAGAGTCTGAAGGATCGACATCTACCATATCGCGTAGACCGAGAAGAGCTGCTGCGGCAGCTGCCGCAAAAACAATTCATGTTAGCTTGATATTTTTACTAACTATTAGCGGTTTAGTACGGACTATAAAATTTACGTTTGATTTGTTTAGAAAATCTCTTCGGCAGAGAGAGATCCTATTCCTCCAGTGTTTCGAAGTCGCCGAAAATCACAAGAAGATACGGAATTTGATCCTAATGAGATTTTAGAAGTAGAACCAACTCCTGCTGCCAGCAAGCAGCATAAATGTGCCCAATGCAAGAAGGTATATTATACAGTATAAGTTATTTTATACAGACGAACTCAAAATTGTAGTCCTGAAATACTGACTGAGATTGATTTTGATGATGTTATTTTCCAGAGTGCAGTTTGTAACATTACGATTAAGCAGTTTGGTGCTAACGTCCATCTCTGTTCCAACTTTTGCTTTAACCGGTTTCGAAGCCAAGGTGCAGACAATAAAATGCAAACGCTGCCATGCTCCAAGTGTGGTATTATGGACAGTGATGGAGACGGTGGCGGTAGTGTATATTACTGGGAAACTATGAACTTCTGTTCGGATCTCTGCGTCGGTAAGATACAAGTCACTTTGGAGTTGAGTATTCTAATCTGAGTGAGAAGGAATATGTTTAATGAAAGGGTTATAAATTGATCCTCCCCTTATAGGAAGGTATCAAATGGACGTCGGGTACAAGTGCTGTACCTGTGGAGGAACCGTATCCTGGAATAGCCTGGGTAAATACTGCGTACGGTTTGGAAGTGATATCAGACAGTTCTGTAATCCTCAGTGTCTAGACGCGTATAAGAAAAACGCAAGAGTGTGCTTCAACTGCCAACTGGACATCCGCCGCATTGGTAACATCATACTGGCCAACATTCCCAACAAAAATACCCCAAAGGTAAACATTATTAACATTAACTTTGCATGTATCCCACTGACGATGCCTTTAATAGCGCTTATCTTTGACGTCTCCAGGAATTTTGTTCCAATGACTGCGTCGAGATGTACTGTGACCGCAATATGCACCAACCGACCAGAGCCAAGCCCCAACCTGAGCATATATGTACGGTCTGTCTCGTGCGTAGACCGGTGTTTAAAGAACTTGTTTTGCCCAACGGGCGCTTCTACACCTGCTCGGACTCTTGCTGGGATGACCTCCTGAGAGATAAAGGAGTGAGCAAGTCTAGCAAATGTGAAATGTGCACCAAGTTTGTGAACATGGATTTAGGCTTCACTACCCCAGTTTATTGGCTCTCGTGTGTATCCCGAGTTTACGGATTTTGTAGTCACGTCTGTAAAAACCTTTATATCCTGAACAGTCGCAAAATCTTATCATGTGTGTCCTGCAAGGTCAAAAAGTATAATTTCGATCTCATCGAACACTTCGAGAACGCCTTGTCAAAGTTTGCCGTGTGCTCTTTAGCTTGTATGCCCAAGACTTCCGAGTACCTTCAAAATATTAAGGATGTAATTTACATCCCTCCACCCATATCCGACAAAAACACCCTCCTAGAAGGTGTGAGCGTACCAGTGATTAGTGCAGTGAGTGGTTCGGACCTACCTACATCGAAACGCTCTAGGAGAAAGGCCCAGCACAATGTACAATCAACCCAGGAGGCGGAAGTTATTGAATTGGATGATATCGAGAATGGAGAATACGCTGGTAATTAAATAGATTTAGAAATCAGACGAATATTAAGCAAGAAATTCAGTGGGAGAATTATGCTGTAAATAAAATTGTGCTTAGATGTCGACGTGATCGACTCGGACAATTTATTGGACATTATAACTATCGAGGAGCTGGAAGAGCTTGTGGATTACATCCAGAACCGGGAGGTTAGAGATGTGGGTACAGGTGCCTGCCCAATTACACGGACGATTGAGACTCAGACTGATGTTTCAGAGTTGAATGAGATGGAAAGGGTACCTTTTATCGGTAAAAAAAATTTCATTCAAACAAACAAACATTCTGGTATTTTTAAGATATCAATTATTTTATTATCTACTTTATTTTTATCTGATAGGAGAGAAATGCAGTAGCTGCAAGAAGGAGGCATTGAAAGAAAAGGAGAGCTCAGTCGGTAGCCGTTCAAACAGTGTCGACGAAAAGGAGTCGGACCACAGCAAAAGTCAAAGCAATGAAGTCATGGAAGTAGACCCTGCTCCTTCGAACAACTCTGAACTGGAAAAAGGCAACGATGCCGAAGTTGAAGATTCTTCCAAAAATAAAGATATTGAGGAAAGTACTCACGATGTGACTGATAAGGTAGTGGAAAATGCCAAGCCGAATTCCTTTCCTGAGACTGAGACTTTACCTGAGGATGATAATGAAAAGGAAGGAGGTAGGGTCGAAGAGGAGGCTTCAGCTAGTAAAGGCCAACAAGAACAAACCAATCAAAGTGTGGAAAAGGCCAATGAAATCATTGAAAATCCTGTGAATCAGGAGGAAGCAGTGGAAGCACCCAGTGCTATAATTCAACCGATTCCACGTCGCCCATCTATTTCTTCTCAAGACCAGCTGACAAACCCCTCCGTACCAATCAAAGTGTGGAAAAGGCCAATGAAATCATTGAAACTCCTGTGAATCAGGATGAAGCAGTGGAAGCACCCAGTGCTATAATTCAACCGATCCCACGTCGCCCATCTATTTCTTCTCAAGACCAGCTGACAAACCCCTCCGTAGTGGAATCAGCATCCCTGCCAGTTCAGTCCCTGATTAACGCTACAATTACACAAGCGTTTGATTCTAATTCTAGAAGTCCTACAACCGCCCCTGAGGGGGGAGGCACTTCATCCACCCATCATTCACCAGCGGCAGTGGCGTCTACGTCTCCTGCAGCTTATCAAGGAGCTCAACCATCACCTCCTCCTCATATGGTAGGTCTCAGAGTACCTCGTGCTATCGGCATTGCTCCAGTGTTAAATTACGGTGCGCGAGCGGTAGCTCCTGCTCCTCCACCTACATCTACAATACACTATCCACCTGCATACTACCCATACAATCAATCACGATCGCCAAATTATTCAAACATTTCATCTACATCTTCCTCCGTAATGAGGATGTCACAGTCCCATTCGTCTTACGCACCACCTCCTCTGCCTCCATTACCAACAATACCACCACTAGGGCCTATTAGGCCCATTGCCAGTGGTTATGGTCACAGCCTAGGTGTAGGTCATGGAGGTGGAGGTGGAACAGCTTCTTCTGCTTCTACTCCACTGGGTTACTTGACTGCGATGAGTACACCCTCTCCCACCCATAGTGTACCACCTTTGGTACCTTCACCACCCAAAAATCCTAGGGTAACTTGTGCAATTGGGGCTTTTTCTGTTTTGTGTTGTAGTCTGGTCTGGTGACATCCTTGTTGTATATTCTGTAGGTCGAATACGCTTTACGTACTTGGAAAAATATGTTTGGACCTACAGCCGACCCAGTATACGAAAGCTCAATGCAGTTATCTTCCAAGCTTTGCGATTTGATAAACAGAGGGTGTAAGCCTAACGGCGAGAGATTTCGAGCTGACATGTTGCTTTATATTAGTCTGGGAATTCAGCAAGTTTTGAGGGATAATAAGAGAGCCGACAAAATCTTTTATGATCACTCGTATTACAATTTCGTGGTGATTTTCACAGACTATGCGGAACGCGAACTGGCTGTGGGTAGGTTCAGTTCAGTTTCTGTAGGCTTGTTTTGTACGCAGTGAGCGAAGGGTCACTATTGTCCTGCTTTTGAAATGTTTGTAAAAGTTGCCTCGCCTTTGTAGAATTTTAAAACTTTATTGGCGGCTAAATTCAAACTCGTTAATATTGGTTGTAAACATTTATTTTCAAGTACGTATAGGCTGTTTCATCTTGCCCCAGTTTGCACAAGGGTTTACCTTTTAGGCTTGATACATACCTTTCAAATGCAGGACTACGAGAGTCTTTGCTACGCGCGAATATTCAAAAAAATTGAAAAGTTTGGATTTTAATAAATCTTTTTGTATTTTAGGAATCCACGCCACCATAGAGGAAAACCACTTTTGGGAAGCGTCTGAACTGGGAGCGTCTTCTCCTGGAGTGATGTTATTTAGTCTGATTCATTTATTTCAAAAATATTTTGGTCTTAAAGTGAGTACACATTTAATTATTAACATTTAATTCTCAGATTCAAATTGAAAATGAGACTGATTAGAAAATTCTTTTTTTTTTGTTGTAGACTTGGGAGATGCAAGCGTCTTTAAATTTTTGTCATATTGTTATACAGTCAAGATACGATCAGTATGGGGGAAGGTATGTTAAGTATCTTACTCTAGTAGGTTTACCCGGAGCGTACGTAACAGAGGTACCTGAAGACCTCACTTGTCCAGATCGCTGCTTGGTGAAGCTATATGAGTTTTATTGTTACAAAAGGTATTTAAGAATTTTAGATTTGATTTATTTTAAAAGCGTTGGTTTAGGTTTGAATATCCCAACTTGATTTTTATTTTCAGTGAAGTCCGCGAAGGTCCATTTTACAAATGTCTAAGACACGAGTATACTCCAAGAAGTGCATGGTTTACTAATCAACCATTAGATCAAAGACATCTTTACCAGATGTTGGTGCGAGCTTCTATGATTAAAATTAATAATAGTAGTAGTTATAGTTGATACGACCTGAAACCTAATTTGACATTTCCTCTAAGTCCTTGGAGCGGACCGGGTCAGATAAGTCCGTATCCATTTTTTAACTTTTTTCGCTGATAGCTATAGCTGAAAATTAAGTTTTTTATGTTAGACTAGACTAAATGTGTTGAGTAGTATTAAAAATAACTTGGACAAAATAAATGTATATATGCTTGTAACTTGCAAGTTATATTAAGATTTAATGAAGTAGTAGTTTGGTATGTTAAGTGAAAGGATATTTCTAAATTAGAAGAAAGACCTTTCATTGTTTTAATGAAATTTGAAATTAGGAAAAAGACTTATTAAATATGAATAACTACTCGTGCTCACTTGATTGCTGCAATTGCAAAATCATTTAATTTATATCAAGTAGTATTAGTTTTTTAAACCATCGTAAAGAAATTATTATTGCCGCAGTTATTTTGCGCTTGAATATCGGAATCACCAAATTACACTTGACTGCATATTGAAGTTTGAATAAATGAACTCAAATGACCCAAAATCGCCAATAATTCT
>JAANSQ010000930.1:0-18045 GCA_036850885.1 Lepidocyrtinus dapeste | reverse complement strand
ATGTACATGCGGTTGATGTAGTTAGATGGAATTGGAATAACACTTCCCGTTTCTATGAGTAAAATTTTCAGAAAAAATAAACAAATTATTCAAATAGGGTGATTTTTTACATCTTTATCTTTGCAGTGTAACGTAGTTATGCTTATGATCTGGATGATGGTAAGTATAAACGAGGAATCAATGGATGCATAAATATTAGACCATGACTGATTCACTTAGTTTTTATTAATTTAAAAACTTTGGCAAACATGTAATCCGGTTTTACAGGTTGCATTTTGCTTAATTTTGCGGGTTAATGTTTTACTTTAGGTTAAAAGTATACACTTTGTGAGTTTAAGTGAAGAAATCAAATTACCCCTATTAGCTCGAACTAAATGCATTGGCTCTGATTGCCTAACTGTGCATAACGATAAATGATGCTAAGTATGTGGCTATAAATCGAATCGGTTTATGGGAAAAAAGGAGAAAGTTTCGTGTAGTCAAAGTTTGAATTAAGAGTCAAGGACCTTTCTAAACTTTGAGTACATAAAGTCATAAGCAATACGTAAAATATTACACATTTATGATCTAATACTACTACCGTGTACAAAAGAAAATTCTTTGAATGAGAAGAAATGATATGATGATAGCAACCGAGAA
The DNA here is from genome assembly GCA_036850885.1 of Lepidocyrtinus dapeste. NCBI lineage: Eukaryota > Metazoa > Arthropoda > Collembola > Entomobryomorpha > Entomobryidae > Lepidocyrtinus > Lepidocyrtinus dapeste. The sequence goes on along the minus strand of JAANSQ010000930.1, from coordinate 17,406 downwards.
AACTTGAGATAACTGCTTTCACTGTACTTTCATATTACCCAGACTGCAAAAAGTGCGAACCTATAGTATTTCTATTGGACAATATCATTTCAAAAACATATACCTAACAAACGCAGATGGAATGTAAAGAAGTGATAAGCAAGAAGAAAAACTAGTATGAATGGTACGAACACATGCGGTGATGATGATCACGCGTACAACGATGACAATGGTATCATAACAAAGAGGAAACTCTCTGCGTATTTTTTGTCATCACATCTTTAGATCTACATCATTACTTAGATCTCCAAGAAGGAAGAAAAGAAGGAGTAAAACTTAATACAATCAGACACTAATAATATAACACGCATACCTTCATAACAGTTGAAGATTTAGGTAACTACAAAACAAGTTGGATGTTTTCTTGTTGTTTACGATATTGCCAATAAGAAAACTGTCCAAGTAGTTGTTTCAGATGGTATTACTATTTCAAGCAAGTACACCCTTAAGGTGATTCGCATAAGTAGGTAGACTCGCAAAAGCATCTGGTCTGGTTTGATCCTGGTCGGCATTCTTAAAAAAGAAAGGAATGAATGTAGTAGCATGCTAAGGGGAAAACGAGAGACAGGGACATGTGGTGCTCAACAAAAAAGAAAATAGTGAGGGAAAACAATAGTAGCAGCATAAACATTGTCTAGTTGCAGAATAACTGGAACAATGTTATTTGAAAATCTAACTTTTTCCACTAAACTACTAACAGCAATGATGATAGTGGTCTACACGCCGGTGTAGAAAGTGTAGAAGACAAAGCAGGAAGCATTTTCTTTTTCTGTTTTTATCTCCATTTCTTACATTTTTATATCAAGGCTATGATAAAGACAAGTACTGTAGAAAGGAATAACTCAAGTAGAAAAAGTTTCTATATTTTTGGCTGCGTCAGATTTGCGATGAACGAAAAGAAAAGTGACTTGGGAATAAGGAGCAACCAAAAGTTTACTGAATTTAACTTATAGTAAGCAGATGCTACCGATTCTATTTTACCATCTATCCGTAATATTTCACTTTTACCCTGGTTGGAACGAATAAATAAATTCATAACGAGTAGTTTAACATGGTTCTTGCCAGCACAAAATACAAACTTTATGAATCAAAATCTTCCTTTTTCAGAGGACATCATATATAACAGTAAGCTCAAATTATTAGAATGTCTCGGTTTGCTTTGTAAGGTGACTGGCTCAACTGAACCATGAATAAGAAACAAACGTTGTTTCAAATTGTATCTGTGTAAGTTGCTTCAGTTTTTGGCATACGTCACGTCACTAATGATGATACCCAACGGATTTTAGATTTTGTAAAACCTACATTTATCTACTCCATTGTTTTCCCTATAATTTAATCTTAAGCCGATTTACATGACTAGTTCAAAACATGGAAATCATTCTTTAACAGCCTGTAAATTATACACGGTACACTTACATTTGTAAAACAATACACTTTCATATAGCACATATTATATGCATAATTATTAGCTAATACCAACAAATTATATAGTCGATGCTCTTTTCCAATGAGAAAATTCCGAAATCGTGGTTTGAGTGTTTTGTTTTCAGACATTTTNATAGTCGATGCTCTTTTCCAATGAGAAAATTCCGAAATCGTGGTTTGAGTGTTTTGTTTTCAGACATTTTTCTAGACTACTCAATATAATCAGATCAAAACAGGAGTAAGTGCATGCTCAAGTACATAAGGACATATAATATTTTAAACACTGGAATGCTATTTCCTTTGAGCAATGCGGCCATAGGTAATATCACAAGAGTGGAGCAATAATACGTTACAAGTGGACAATTATTTAGTTTATACTGAATTTCCTGTTTATCCGAAAACAAGAGAGGATGGTTTTAGCCCACTTCTTCCTTATTCTCGGTAAGGCATTGAACGAAGAGCCTGTATTATTTTTTTGTCCATACCGTGCTCAACACTACTTACCCCATTTTTATACTTCCTCGTTTTTATTCTTTGCGACAAAACACGTTAACAATATATATTCACCTGGAAAAGGGAAGAAAACCTACCTTTAGTCTTTTTGGAAAGCAAAACACTTATAAAGTGTAGTATTATTCAGGTAGGCTTTGGCAGAATATTTTTTTTCAGAATCCCGTCGAAAATTCCCTGGTGAGGTAACACCGTGAAAACATCACATCTCTTACAGGGTACTATAAACATGCACACATTGTGAACGTAACGTGCATTGCATCACTTATATTGTTGTGATGTAGGATGTAGCATCGTGCACTACTTTTATAACTCAACTTTTGTCCGTGTTTTATGCACTCTACTTCATAATCTTTGCAGTTAGTACAGAATTTTACGGTCTGGTTTTATCCTTGAGGAATAGGAACACATGCATGCTTACACAAAGAACAGAACACTGCTTTCCCAAGTCTTGTCAGCTTTCATGAGTAAATCTAGTGCAAAATTTTGTCACGATGGTCATGTATACCCATGAATTAGTGAAAGGTCGCAACTGCTTCCACGAGAAGACTCCTAGATATTAAACAAAATTCCACTATTTTAATTTAATCATCACAATCCTAAATATTTTTGTAGGTTTGTTTTGTCTTCTTTGTACTTTTTTAGGTGGCTAAATCCGTTGCAGTTTTGCAGATTGTTTTGAAATTGGAAATGAAAAGAGTATAGTTTTCCGTTTAATAAAACTTGTGTTTCAATTCACAGCATGTCATGTCTTATGAGCATTTCCCTTTCATAACTTGGCATAAAATGAAACGGAAGGAGGAGAAAGAAGCGGAAGGAAAAAGGATCAGCGACAGCACCTGATTGTATTACACTCAAGAGAAATATCATGCATACTTAAAGAATGCCGGGAGATTCTTTAAAAGCTACCTACACACAGCAAAAATAAAGTATGATACGTTTATTGCAGCTACAATGAATACCAAAACATATCCATGCTGAAGATGGGCTATTTGCATAATGTTGATAGATTAGCTACCACATTTTCCCTCTAGGATGGAATGAAAGCTATAAGTAGGACTTTGTAATAATGCACATAGAGGAAAAGATGTTCAAAAGAGTGGAAAGGAAAAAGAATGGAGGAAAAAGGAAATATTGCCCTGAGGACGTGCTATGTCGCATCACATCACTTTCTCACTTTTCTTATGCTCCAAAACCTACCTAGAATGTGAATCGCGGGATGTGTACACATATGAAAGCTTTTTTTATATTACATAAGTGCTTTTCCACTCTCCCAAAATTTCTTTGATACATCGCTCACATTTTCAAATTCATGTAATAACATAACTTTGGATTGTAAATGCATAATACATGGTTGAAACATTGAAATCTTGAGGAGGAAAAAAGAAAGATGTTATTTCTAAGGCGGTAGTTATGCCCGCAGATGTGTTTTATTGTATTTGGATTTGATTTCGTTTGAAGCCAAGTAGCGCTTTTCATTTTTTACCCTAGGATTCAGGATAATGTTTTCAGAATCAAGTACCGATACACATATGAAATATATTATGTGTGTCACCGCAGTCATATCCGCTTGAATGGGCAGAAAGTGGCGTATAGTTAAGGTACCAAGTAATTTTATTTTTTATGTGTAGCAACGGAATATAAAGTGCGTTCCTGTCTGCCTCCCACTCAGCATAATTCTGGAGCCATCATGCTTGGAAACATAGATTACATGGATAGCTAAATAAGAATTGAAATACCCACCATATAAAACGTCATTATATTGACAACCAAGCATCAGTAAAAGTATATTGGGTGATTTAGTAAAATTGACTGAAAAATACCTACTCTAATTGGTACGGTACACGTGGGGCATCCATATGCCTGTCGCTTATTAGGAAATAGGGTATCGCGACATTTTTTTGTCCGGCGAGATGGACCTTTGCCATGCATGGAAGGAGCTTTCTTTGACATTCATAATTAAAGCGAATGTGATGATGCTTTATATAAGGCTGCCACTTATGCAAGTTTATCTTTAGTCAATATCTCTTTCAGTTTCATTTTTGTCATTCACAATTGAATATCCTGCGGAAAATCAAGAAATATTACATAATAGGTAGACATTGCACTATGTATTGCACTCTGAACTATTTATAAAGTGGCAAATAGACGACTACCTTCTTACATAAACTTCTCTAGTTAATTGGGTAAATCGATGATGAATGCATTCACTGCATGCTTCCTTTTAGTATTAATTAATTTGTAACGTTTGCATCTCAGAAAACTTTTATAGCTTAGCTTGTTCTAAACTGGGTGTGTAGAACACTCATCAGTTGTTCTCTTTTATCCCCATTTTCTTCGAAAAAGAAACAAGTAGTCAGTAACTGCTACTTTTGTCTTACTTTCTTGTTGTTTCTACGAAAGCTTACTTTCTTTTGACATTGATATGCTAAAACTTTTTACTACTCCTATTTTTAGCAATTAGATACAAGGAAATGAAGACCTGCACCGCGATATATATCTTGGAAATGGGAGCAGTCATTTCCAAAATGAATTTTGCGGATGACCCCTCTCACTCGTTAAATCTGACAAGATGAGGTCGCTCCTTAAAAAGTTTATCTTTGTTCAGCCATCTGTTTAAAAAAACGGGTATTAGAGCTGAAGCCGACTACAATGAAAAATTACAAATAGCCCAACCTAGAGATAACAAAGCTCATTTTTTACTGCTTGTAAAACGTTTTAAGAGTATCATCTTGTCATGTGAAGGAAAAGCGGGTAATATTTTTTACGAGGGTAAGAAAGCAGAGGATATAGTAATACAATGGAGCTCTCTCCGATTTACAAACTTCATTTCATACAAACTTCCATTTACAATTTTTTTACGATGCAGTCACTGCATTCATGAACTCATTAAGTTTGAGTTACTTCATAAAAACTGACAAGGTATACAGAATGAACAAATCATTTCCTTTTTTCCGTAAAATCCGCCAGAAAAAAAGACCGGATATGTTTCTGCACGCATAAGTCGTTTTTACTTTCCTTTCATGTTCAACAAGATGTAAGGTGTAACCCGGAAAAAGAACTACACCCACGAGAGAATAACGCTTTGATCTGAAATTAAAAGAATAGAGAAGGAAACGTAGATGACTGAAATGCAATAAAACAGTAGGCATGTAGCCGAAAATCCGGTTCCAAAGAAAAAATTGTATCGTGTTTCTTCCTAAATTAACATGCATTTCAAAAGAAATTGTAATGCCATTCCAGGAAGGAAATGGAAACAAGTAGACCGTAACACTTACATTTTAGTTCAAACAACCGCAAGTTACATTATATTTTTTTCCTTAAAGCAGGCCATTAAAACTGGGTTTTGGGTTAAATTATATTACACTTCGTTGAGTGCATGCATTTATTCCAAGTTCTATACGATTGTATTATATGGTATGTTTGAATGAATGGCTCAAGTATGTATTTAAATTAAAAAGAAAGCTGAAGTTAACATAGCGGAACAAAGCTAAAAGTTTACTCTGCTCAATTTATGTTTGTTTATGAGCAATAACACCATTTATGAGAACGAGTTCATTTATCTTCTCCCAAGCTCTTTCCGTCTTTTTCGCCATTTTCTCTGTGAGCTTAAGTGCTGCTTCTGTTTCCTGTAGTTAAGCCCAGTACGATCATCCCCTTCATATCATTATCCCAGACCACAGTAAAAGGCCTTTACCCCACAATACAAAGCTTAATTATTGTCTGTGTAGCTTATCACAATTTCACTAATTCTACAGAAATATATGTATATCTTATACATTCAAAGTATTTACGTGTGTTGGTAGGGTTCACTATTAATTTTCTTTTCAAGAGAAAGGAGAATGAATGACAAGTATAAGCATCAGTTTTCATCAAATTATTGCATGTCATTGTCATTTTATCTTGAATACTGTGCTATTCCTATTCATTATTATGTTTTCCTCGTGCTTGACTCATTCATTGAGTCGTACCTACACTAACTTGTCTCACTCAATGTTATCGTCAATGTCTGTCGCGCGCGGTGTGTGATTGCAATCTGCAACAGATGAGCAATAAAACGAGCGTAGAAAACTAGCAATAAAAAATCGAGCTCAAAGGAAACTACTATTACGTCGTTCGGAATTCTGTCCTAGCGTGCGTAAATGTTTCATGTGGTATGTCATTTTATTAAGCTTTGCCTTGTCTTGTGCACGAGCCCAAGTTAAGGCACTATTGCCGTACTTGACAGCAATGAAGTAGAATAGAAAGAGCTACGATGGATATACTTACTTTCTATTGTGAACTCAACTAATACATAAATTAAGAGGGCGAGGAGAGTTCCACACTCTCTGTTCATTCCTCGGCACGACACAACAAATCTCGCTGCACATAAACATCAATTTTATATCATTATGGAGGGAAAGTATAAGGCTGGAATTGTTAATAACGCGAAATGCTTTGTCCTTGTACAGCCCCTTCTGTGTTGTAAAAGTAATTTAGTGCAGTATTAGCTAATAAAATTTTTGCCTTGATAGATACTCCCTTGTTTTTATAACCTTCTAGGCGATTTTAGTATATTTTAGTGATAAGTAATAATTACCTTAGCCGGATACGCACTTAAAATGACAATGCGTTTTTACGATAAACATTAAATATTTATGCGAGGTTATTTTATCTAGTCTTTTCTCTAAGATTATGTATGTATGTGAATGGGAATTATGTATGAGATTGTGTTTTTTTTTCTTTTTTACAGTTTTGACGCTCGTGGAAGAAGTTTAAAAACAGCAAAGACTTGGTCCGCCACAGCAGGATTCGACGAGCGCGCAGCATTCCAAGCAGGATCCTATCCGGCTCACCTTCTTGTCAACGACTTACATGTAGAAGACCAAGGAGTTTATCGATGTCGTGTCGATTTTCGCTACTCGCCAACTAGAAACGGTTTGGTGAACTTGACTGTCGTAGGTATGCCATTAAACCTGAAAAGTGTAAACTTGTGCAGGCAATTTCTCTATAAAATTCTTACTCATGCTAATCCTAGCATATCTACAGTCTTAGGCTTAAGCTACCATAGATTCATAAGAGATAAAGAGGAAAGAACTTTTATTGCAAATTATAGCAGCCATTGTTTTCACAACGACACTAGGGATCCATGTCAAGAACTAATGAAAGTTAACACTGCAGAAAAGCAGTTATCATTAAAAACGTGTTGTGTGGAACGCATCTGATCATTGTTATCTCAAGCTTTAGACAATGAATACATTTTGTGTATGTTACTGAGAGCTGCGTCTACTTTTCTTTCCTGTGTTTTTCATACCGTGTCTCATGTTATCGTAGAAACTTTGTCGATAGAATCTGCAGATTCTTTAGGAAATATGTGTAATGCTGCATAAACTTCTCCATTGTTTCTACACAAGAGCAACTACTGAATTGCGTGGAATAACAAAGAGAATGAGTATTAATACGCTGCATTTTCTGTCAAGGGGTATTTCAACCGGGGAGAATGAGAAAGGTGCATACTTCTTCTTTTCCTAAAAGCTTCCATGTGTGTATGTGTGTGTGGTCGTCGTCCTCCCTCATTATAATATTCATGACGGTAAATGTACATAAAAAATAGAAGGAAAGCACTTCTTATCTATCTCCATGCACCGTTTTGCATTCGCTTTAATATAGATCTAGAAGACTATACAGTTTGGCTTGACTTATTCTGGGATGAATGGAGGTAGAAAGGAGAAAATTAGCATTTATGAGGCTTGCGAAGAACAACGAAAGGATGTAGTAAAACACTTAATCCTTCTTTCACACTGATGCTAATGCTCTACGAATAAACTTATTGCGTCTTAGTCTCGCTGCCTATGCCAAAAGCCCCTCATGATATAGACTATTTTTAAGCTGACAGTAATGACAACCACTTGTGTGAACCTTTCCCCTTTTTTGAGAGCTGGAAGAAAGGGAAAGTAGAAACAATTCTACTTTACTACATACTTCAAGGATAAAAGAGCATTCAGTTCACCTAATTCTTTCAAATCTTCTTCTCTTGTTCTTTCCGCTCAGAGGGTACAACTTAAACTGTAGACTAAAACTGCTTCAGCGAATTACTTATTCTTAGCTCGTCTGTTAGAGGATCAAAAAGAATTTCGATTCTTTGAGAACGATTTTATAAGGATTAGTAAGAGGAATAGGTAAGAAGTGTAGAATGTTAAGAGGAAATATGAGAAATCAAAGCTATCACCGAACAAAACTTGAACAACTTACAAAAGCTGCTCATTGATGAATCAAATCAATAATTTTTCTCTCTTGTCTTCTTTCCTACCCAGTTTTTTTTACGAATCTCTTCTTATTTCCGCGATAGAATTGAATTGTACAAAAGTGTTTTCGCAGAAAAAAAAACAATAGAATGGGCATTAATTCCATGGCTTGAGGGATTTTTTTTTTTTACTGGTGCAGATTTTTCAGAGATGAGTGTGACTAGTGTGATTTGATAAGAAATAAAAACGAGCTTTTCTCTATGACCTAAGATGCTCTCGAAAGCTCGTTTTTTCTTGAGGCTAGAAGAACAACATGGGAGCACTAAAAAACTAAGAACGTGCTATACACAATATCCGCTTAAGAAATAAGATAGTGATACACGTGCTGAATAAAAGATTTTTTTTTGGTCTGACTCATTCAGAATCTGAAGAACAACCCGCTTCCCTTCCTTTCGTAAAATGTTTTTATTTTGCTAAAATTTTGTAAGACCCTAAAATAAAAGGTGATCAGATGGCAGGGAGAGTATACCTAATGCTATTTCCCTGTTCCAAAGTGCATTTGCTTTTCCCAATACAAAATACAAGGAATTACTTAAAGGCACCCTGTAGATCTCTTCAATTTCTAGTGGGTTTGTTTCTTACGTCGGCTCAGTTTAAGCTTGCCTCGAAGCAGCATTTTATTTTAGAATTATAATTGAGGAGGTATGCAAGCAGTAGGTAGGGAGGATGAGGTGAGTTGTGAATGGAGATGAGACGTACGTGCATTAATCTTCGGTGGCATTCTCAATGCATATCACCAAACACCATACCACAGAGCCATCAACATCTTTCCCCTAGAACATTTTGTGATATGGTTGGTTTAGCTTGTGAAACACTTACAAAATGAAAAGAAGATGAGAATTGAGAAAGGAAACTGTGAAAAAGTGCAACCTTCACCGGTGCACCGTGATTGCATACATTTGTCTTCGGGAAAAGCTTTTAAGAATTTGCTGTTAGAAATGTATACAATTTAGCATAAGCGTCGGGATGAATGTTTGTATACCATTGTACAAAATAAGATTAAATTAGGTGCATCAGTCACAATAAGCTTCTTCGTAACTCATGATTATTGCCATTATCACCCGCTCTGCATGTTTCCCTAAACTTTGTGGGAGAAAGTATTGCCATGACAAGGCGAAAGTAGACTTTACTTCCAATGAATCCAAGAGAACAGGATGTTGTGCAAATGAAAGTGATTTCTTTGATATTACATGCGCATGCATCAAAGCCAGAAATGATGTCAAGCGCCTAATATTAATATGGAAACTGGATAAAATCCAGGATATGAGTGGATAAACTGAGAAACTATTTTAAGCTTATAGCAAATGTTAGCTAAAGCAGTATCACAAATGACTTCCTTTCAAAAGTTTTTGGTGTTATGTAAAGTAAAACTTCACACAGTCAGAGTGAAAATGTTCGTACACAGGTAAATAATAACTTACAATGCTTTCTCTAAAAGCAAAAGAATCGTTCAATTTCACCACTTTCAAAAAGTAGAAGAGATCTTCAAAGCTTTTCCGGCTTTCACAGAAGAGCGTGTAGATGAGCAAATGAATGTGAGTTACGTCCTTAGAAGTCAAGTCTGCTATATCTCCAAGGTACTATATTGAAAAGTAGATAAAGCATTCGTACACAAAAAGATCAAATGTCAAATGCTATAAAGAATAAACCCTTCCATTTTAGGATTGGATGCGAAGTATAAATATATTTCGCATTAGTCATAGAACAGGTATTGCAAGCGAATCAAAATATTTATTATCGCGAGTCATAACTTTTATCATTAAATAATCTTTTAATGACGATTTACACATCCTTTCCTTTATCTAAAAAAATAGGTCGCAATGACTTTTGTATTTCTTTGATGTATTCATATCTATAAAACGGGAAGTTAAAAGAGTATTTTAAAGCTTCGCTTTTTTATTTGTAAAATGAAGAAAATATATTCAAAGGATATGAGAAGGTTTGAGAAAAATTAAAATACTTGTCTTTTATATCCAAAATCCACCTGGTGTAGGTGCAAAAAAGTTCACTTGATACTATGTATTATATCCCCATCCATCCAAATCATTTTTCATCTCCATGCAGTTTCTAAACTTGATACGATAGCATATTTTGTTACACTAGTACTAAAACTGGATAACCCCATCTAAAACTTTTGTCTACTGCTTTTTAGGAAACGTGTAGGAAAAAATGCATTTGACTAATTGAGAGATCACACGGCAGCCGACAGAAATAAATAACCCTTTTGTCTAATCTACTATTTATATTGTAGATGGCATGTTATTATTTCTGTACGTTGTGCACATTAGCTTTATTAAAATCAGAGAGAACAACGTAGAGGGAACATATTTTTCTAGATCAAGTTTCTCGATTTTGGTCTTTTGTCGGCTGCTGCGTAAATACTTTCCTTAAGTACAGTAAAGGGCTTACAATGTTTTATAGTTTACACACCTTAAACCCTCACATTTCCTTTATATAATATTGCTGCACTAATGGTAATTACATTATTGTTTTACCAACGTAATAGATCAAAATCTTTATGAGGAAAAATTGTTCTTCGTACCCCATAAAGCATTCGACGAAGGCAAGCGTGAACTAATCTAAATGGTGAAAGTGTGAGTAAGTGTAAAAAAACTGTTTTCATTTTTTCAAACAGTGCCACCAACTTCTCCAATAATTTATGATGATTTGGGTCGTGAAATTTCTTCAGTGGTTGGACCTTACGTCGAGGGCTCAGATGTTGTTTTGAAGTGTGCTGTTAGTGGAGGTAAGAACCCATTAATATTGAATGAGCTATAATAGCACCAATTTTCCAAGGTTGTAATACTAGTGCTTTTTCACATTACACGCTTTAATTTTTTCCCTTGCGTAACTTTTAATACTAGAGCACGAAGCTTAAAACCACGAAAACCCTAAACATGATTTCATTAAAACCCGTTACATTTACACAAAGCCATTACAATTCATCTTTCTTCCCTTTTAAAATTCCTTTCAGCATAAACAACTCGTTTTTTAAGCGTAATCCCAATTATGGCTTCTCTCTCGAGTCAGTTTAAAAAATTTGACTTGACTGTAACGACCATGGTGCATTTTTGGTGATGATAATGGCGATGCGATGATTATATTATACTAAAATGAATTAAAGAAAGGAATACAATGCTATTGTGTTGTTGCACTACATAAGTGAGTAGTCATTTAGCCGTGAGCTCCAACTTAACTGATTTCCTTTTTCCTTCCGCAATGCTCCTACAATGCTCCCTACGAGGAATTCTTAATGTCTTTAAAATTACATCACATCACTTTGCTTTGGCAAGCAATAAAAGTAAACTGATAACAAGAAAAAGGATGACTTCCGTAATGCTTTCTAAGAAAAAAGGAAAATGCAACAAAGCACGAACATTTTTATTGACTTGGTTTCATCTACAGAAAAAAAGCCATTTTGACTTTTTTCCTCTGGCATACTCTAGCAGTGTTTGAAATGGAGAGAAAGGAGTGAAATCAAGACAAATGTGCTTTTCCTACGAAATCGTTAGCTATCCAATTTCAAATGCATTTGTATTTGTATCAGCCGTCCAAAGTACATATTAAAAGTGACAGAATGACCAAAATTGCATAAAAATGCTGTAAAACAGAAGATCTCATTCTCATTGTAGTCAAATTACATATACATGCAAACATACATTATTTTACTAACACTTTCACCAAAATGTCTCAAACTTGCTTTGCGTTAGCTCTTTATAACAACCTGCAGTTTTCTATTCTACTGATTAGTATGCATCTGCATAGTGAAATTACGGTTAGTATGTAAACTCAGTACTCATTCATTATCTTGTTCCCGGTATCCCTCTCTATATTTTAGCTGTCTGTGTCATTTTTTTTCCTTTTTTGTTCATTTTGGTGTGCTTCCTAGTATTTAAAAGGTATCACGTATACATTATCCCTACCTATACTCGGTGCTTCATCTCAAATAACAAAAGAAGCGGATCCCTGTTGAATACGGATCACATTGTGTACAACAGACACAATAACAAACAATAGATTTTTTGTTTGAATCAAGAGAAAAAGCTCGTGCATAGTCAAGAAGTTTGATGCATGTAAAGTGTACCGATGTGATGCATTAAAAGACAGCACGACATTGCACTTTAAGCTTAGCGCTTCTCTTCTCACAGACCTTCTTCTTCTTCAGTAAACTAGAACTTGTAGTTAATTCGTATGCACGCTTCTTTCAGGAAGGTAGTTTTCTTTCAAAAATGAGCGAAATAACTGTCGGTAAACTAAACTACGTAATAAGAGAGTATGCGTTTAAGCTCTTAAATCTTCCATTTTGTGCTCGGATATAAAAAGCCTCTAGCCAAAGTTATGCAGCTTTTGTATAGCAAGGCTGTATAATGTAAAGGCTGGAGCAAAAGGCTTTTGTTATTATTCGTGGAAAGCTGAGATAATGCGAGGCTAAGTATTACATAACAAGATGGAATTCTGAGATAAGAAACACGCCACAGCTATTACGGTTAACTAACTGGTAACATATAACAATGGCGAATAAGAACTTTTGTCACTTGTTTGCAGCCCATACTTATGTTTGGAGGGAATTGCCTAGTTGCTTTAAAATGCTTGAAGAAAGGAGCACATTCCTTTCTTGATATATTACTCTGCGCTCCTATTAAGGGACAAGTTAAACATAAAAAAGTTTTTGCAAACCAATCTCGCTCCTTTTTTCTGTGGGAACGTAGGAAATTTGCTGGTGGGTTCTATCTACAAGTCTTTTTCAGTAGCTTTTTATCTATGCAAAAGATCCAATTTTAGTGGGCATTAGAGTAGAAAGCCTTTGCATGCCCACACAGCTCTTGGAGAGGAAGCTAAACTGAGCTTTTTCCAATTTTCACTACTGCATACAGCTTTAAGCAAGTTATTCAATTTAAAATGTTGCGAGTTAGAAATTTGCATTGTTAGAGTGAAATGAAACCATAAACATTCTGACTTGTATCCAAACGGATTTTTTTTTTTCATTTTCTAGGAAATAGCATGAATAACAGGAGAGCATTCACATACGCAACGTAGTTGTAATAAAAGCTCAAAATGACAAATAACAAAATTCGCAACGTTCATATACGCACTTCTTTCATTCCATGCAAATCTCAAAATAGAGTAGGGTATAGATTGCAACTCTTTTATTGTTAGTGCTAGAGCGAGTTTCATATAAAATTCCATTTACTTCAAGAGCGACACAATACGGTTATAGCTTAATTGTGACATGAGCTAACTCACGTAAGTCAGGAAAAGCTACGTAAAAATATTAGCTTTTTGTGAAACGTATAGCTGAGCTTCCTAATGACTTTCCTGTTTTCAATAGTAGGTTTTTGCATATTTACTTAATGTTGCCGGCAAGAGGTCTCCATTTTTTAAAACCTAATGCCAACGTTAATGTGTCCGTACATAAAACGATGGAAGTCCCGTGCTTTTTTTTAAACATCCGTACAATTTCTCAAGTTGAATGGGGTACGATATGCTGCTAATGAAATTGAACTACAATTGTGAATAAAGCGACTCGTTTCTAAAGGTTTAACAATTATTCATTACATTTTCCACAAAATAAAAATGTGTTTGCTTAGAATTTTCGGAATGTGCATATGTATGTAGATTATCAAAAAAAAAATTTTAAATTGGCAAAGTGAAAGTAACGTTGACTTCATTTTGATTTACTTCGTGGAAGGGATATAACTGGCACCTGACAAATGTACATTGCCGTAGTTACTTTTTATTTGACGAGGTTTGGTGTGGAGAAAAAATTGCTAGTCTGGTTGTCAGACAGTAGCCCGCCCAGTGTCACTCATACAATAATTGGGGCGAAATTAAACGAAAAAAATGGGGACAGGAAGATTAACTTCAGACACGAAAAGAAAAATTGCATGGATTTGCATAAACTATCATCATAGTGTTTCATGTAGCAGACTAGTTTCCCGGGTACGTTGTTGGTCAGCTAGTTTTTAGAAGTATCATAGTTGCATAATATGACTTTTTCCAGGTATGAACCAGAGCAGTAATTTAATGTTGTAGGCCGCACTGTGCAAATATAAAAGTAAATTATAATACGATAAAACTTTGTCGCTAAATTTATTTTTTGTCAAAAAGATGACATTGTATATTTTCATATTTCAGACTGAACTCTTCACCAAAAATAATTGTCTCGCTGTTTTATTCCCTTAAAAGCTTTTAGTTTACTTTAGCCTTAATTCAATCACCGCAACCGGTGCGTTGTGGACGTTTTGTTGATTTTTTGTTTAAAATGAAAGTCCGCTGATCCTTTTCTATTTGGCAATCGGATTTGAAAAAGTCAAGTTGCAAAAAACTCACACAACTCTTCATTCATGCTTCAATCATCTGTTATGCTTTCCATGACCAATGGAATATTTTGCCTACATTTTACTCCAAAAATAAAATTGGCCATAGATTCTGCAAAAAATTTATTTAAATGTATTAAAGAATACAAGAGTGGTCCGCACTTGACATTTCAAAGCGGCCGATTTACTCCAGTAGTCGTAAGTGAAAAAGTATTAGCATTAAGCCTGAGTTTGCTAAAAGCTGACATTGCTATTGCCATTGACAGTCAATTTACACTTGTCCTTCCCATCATCATCACCATTCCAAATTTTTTTGCTTGTCTTACATGGATTCACTCCTTTCACATCATCATCATCATTGAAGAAATACTCGAGCCTTTCAAAATGCTAAGGATGTGCGCTTTCTCTATTCATTCGAATTGCTTGACATTACTAAAACTACAAAACACGACCGTGGCTAGTATTCATACCTTTAGATGATTTCATGTGTTTAGCTAAAAAAAAAGTGTATTGTGTATTTTGTACAAAGTGTGTACGTGCTATTGAACTGCTGACATGAATCCTCCGAGTATTTCACTCGTTTCACTTGAAAAACACCAAACACTCTGTTTTCCTCAGATTGTATTAGTACCGCTGGTTCTTTTCTCCCAGTGAGTAAAGTTGAAGCCTTGTGTCACTATGGAAAATACCAAGTGTAAAAAATAGGGAAACACATGTAAAAGTTAAGTAAACCATGCATGCATGCACGCACAACACATTTACTCCTATAAAACCATATTTCACCCTCTCGCTCCAGCTTTTTTCCTACTTCTCGCCTATTACACTAAAGTAGAAAAAAGTGGCCTTTGTTGATGTTCCTTCCATTTATAAACTGTTTTGATGCGTTTCCTTGCCCCATCTGCTTTATCGCTTGCATATAGAAATATATATAGCGTGTGCGAAAGTAATACTCGAGATGTTGCGGTCCATGCTCGGTTTTACACAGAAAATATTTTTGATTGTTATTCATGAAACAGGCCGACCTGACCCTATCGTCTCGTGGTATGTGAATGGCGAGCTGGAAGATTCAACTTACCATGTGAATCGCTTCGGGGATGTGATCAATGAATTGGCATTTAGATCACTGAATAGAACCCATCTGGGCAGCCACTTCTCTTGCAGAGCGACCAACACCAGGCTTATAACACCAGTTGAGAAGTCCGTCGTATTGGATTTAAATTGTAAGTTACTTACTTCAACTCCTTTTTGCACCACGAGGAATAATAGACTCCGGAAAGATCTAGACACATATGTTCATTCTCTCTCCTCCTTTCCTCCTCAACGGTCTTTTCCCTTGGTACGTTTTTACTCTTAGGAGGAAGGGTAAGTGATTGTACGAAATCGGAATGTCGATACTCATGACTATAGTCCATTTACTATGATTGCAATTGCCCATGAATGCGTGAATAGGTGATTTGACGTGATATATTGAATTGCTATTGCCTTTTAACTTAAAAAGTTCAGGAGGAGTGCTTGAGCCACGGAAGACTTTCCCCTCATACATTATTCTCCTATTTATTCCGAATAAAAAGTAGGTTGTGTACTTTTCCAAAAGTTGTACAACAGTTTAGTTTATTCAAGATGGAATGAAGAGGAGAAAAAGATTACCAAACTTGTTATAAATCTTTGTCTAAGGTACTAATTTAATCACAGCTTCCTACAAATACATAACACTCTGGCCGCGTATTTTTTTCGCCAAAGATCAGTTAAAACTACAAAAGAGAAGAGAACGTGCAGAGGAAACTCGTTAAAACATGAGTAATAGTTGCTAAATAAGAAAGAAAAGAAAACAAGAGAAAAGTTTGCAAAAAAGGAGAAAAAAGTTGAATTGAAGGAAAAGTTATTTTAAGTCAGGGCTCATGCTAGGTATTTTCCTTTAACTGAGGAGCAATTGTTGAGCGATTATTACGCATGGCCACCTTCCTTAATTCTGTATACTTACTTGTTTACGTGACAAACCAACTTTTTTCTAGAGAAGAATAAGATTCAACGCTTATTTTCCCTATAATGATATGAAAAGTGGAAAGCAACATGAAAGGCTAAAAAAGTTGGTTTATAAAAGAGGAAAATACTTTGCAAACTTTTTTTCTAGTTTATAAATAAAGTAAATAAAAATTTTGATTGATATATGCATGGTTTGTTGATGACGGGAGTGGAAAAAACCTGGTTCTGCCTAAACATTCATCAAGATTTACATTTCTTAGCATAAATCGCATAAATGTTGCTCAAAGGGACGTGTAATATTTTCTGTACTCCTACTTGTTAAAATGAATGTGAAGTTGTTGAAGAATATTAAAATTACTTTTAAAGCTACACAAGTACCTAACTAATGTGAAATAGGTTAGGTTTGTAAATTATGCTTTCTCCAAGGAAGTACTTTTTTCTTCATCCGACAGTTTCTAAACGGTGAAATGTTTATGCCCTTGTAGGTGTAACACTTTAATTTTCTCATTTAACCAAAAATTGTTTTACAATAAATGACTGATGTTGTACAATCTGATTTTTTCACCTCAATACATAAAAAATGAGTTGTAAGAGAAAGAGGGAACGGGCTCGGAAAAATTTGCATTTAAATAAAACATTAAATAAACTATCTATAATTGCCTAAGTAGGTTGCAAAAAATGTACTATAATTTAAAGTTTAAAGTATTTAATGTTAAATGAATGACGGTTGTTACGTATAGTATTAATTGAACCGACTGATACAACGTATACTCGTGTCGTGTCGTTTGTGAATGTAAAAATGTATCTACTTTTATGTCCAGACTAAGCCCATGTTATGATATGTGCCC
>JAANSQ010000929.1:0-18063 GCA_036850885.1 Lepidocyrtinus dapeste | reverse complement strand
ATAGGGTTTTTCCCCTATCCTACAATGTTGAAAAATCAAACGTTTGGTTTGAACAGCCCCAAAGTAAATAAGTCTGATAAAATTTTTTGGACTTTAGTTTCAGTGACTGAAATACGATTATTGAAAAGATACTTACTACTGTTTTAACTATCCAGCCAACAAGACCAGTTTCAAGCTTTTCGATCCAATATCACTGCCCAATGAAAAACCAACCTTCATCAGGATCTTCCGCTTGAATTGTTTTCAATTATTCAATCAAACAAGAGACTCATTAAATTTGGACATCTCATCCTCTAAAGACAGTTTTTATCAGTCGTACAAAGAATAAAGATGGAAGTAACAATAAAATCCCGGAAGCCTCAATATACAACGATAAAGTGCCCTGGGTGTAACGCTATCTTGGAATTCGAATTACCTACGGGGGCTACAACGGGAAAACCTAAATACAATGTTCAGTGCTACAACACATTATGTGAAAGACTAGTACCTTATGACCCTACCAAACCTACTTCTCCAAATCTTAATGGGTCTGCAAAGCCCGGTCCAAGTTCTTCCGGATTCTCATTTACTACAAATGGAGCAAAAGGTGCGGCTGCGAAAGCGTTTAAAATTGGGAGTGATGAGGAACCTGCCTCGATGGAATATTACGAACTTTTAGGAGTTACTCATAAAGCAGATACGGGAGAAATTAAAAAAGCCTACTATCGACTGGCAATGAAATATCATCCTGACAAGAATAAAACTCCAGAGGCTGAAGAAATGTTCAAGAAGATCTCAGAAGCTTATCAAGTCCTCTCAGATCCTGTTCTTAGGAAGAAATATAATGAGTTTGGACCAGGCAAAGGTTCTGGTAAGTACAAAAGAAACTGTATTTATGGCAAATTAATTTGTTATCAATTTTGGTTTATTAAATATAATTATTTGAATTATTTAGATCCCGAAGGAGGCTTCATAAACCCTGAAGACTTTTTCAAGATGCAGTTTGGTGGAGAGTTATTCGTCGACATAATCGGTGAACTCCAAATCGCGAAAGAGTTTAAAAACATGATGATGAAAAATGGAGAGGGTGAAGATGGGGAGGAAGAGAAAGAGGAGAATATCTCGGTCACTTTAGAAAAACGACGAGAAGAATTAGAAGCGAAGAAAAGGGCAAGAGAGGAGAGAGTTACTGCACTTTCTGAGAATTTAAAAAAGAAGCTGAACATTTATTTGGAGCAAGGTGCTGACCACTTCAAGAAATTCATAATTGATGAAGCGGAAGAGCTCAAAGTCCAAAGTTATGGAGTTCATCTATTACACTCCATTGGATACGTTTACTCTGTGAAGGCCAGTGAGTACATTTCTAAATACAGTGACGACCTGTTTTCAACGCCGTCGTTTCTTCACCGAATGCGACTCAAAGGAAGAGCTGTTTCTGAAACCTTTAGCACCGGTAAGAAAAATTAGTTACGTGAAGAAATACGATGTTATTTAAAATGTAGAATTGTAAAAAATATTTTGTGATTATTTCATTTCATTAACAGTAAAATCTGCCGTCGACGTTCATCATACATTTGTTCAGCTTCAGGAAGCGGAAAAGACCGGTGCTAGTGAAGCAGAGCGTGAGAAACTCACCGAAGA
This sequence comes from Lepidocyrtinus dapeste, assembly GCA_036850885.1. NCBI lineage: Eukaryota > Metazoa > Arthropoda > Collembola > Entomobryomorpha > Entomobryidae > Lepidocyrtinus > Lepidocyrtinus dapeste. Next base: position 16,443 of record JAANSQ010000929.1, on the reverse strand, counting down.
AGCGGTAAAAAAGGGAACCGATGCAATATGGAAAACTAGCAAGTTAGAAGTAGAGGGAATTATTCGAAGTGTCTGTGATAAGACTTTGACAGACATTACTGTAGATAGGGTTACCTTACGGAAACGATCTGAAGCTCTAAAAATTGTAGGAGACGTTTACCAAAGCGTTACTGCTCCACAAATGCCTATGAATATGTTTTAATTTTTCTGTCTGTTAAAATATTTACTAAAATAAATTTGTACGTTTATTGTTTTTACATGTCTTACAACTCGAGATTAGCTATGTTTTAACTAAACGGAAAAAATTAATAGTACAGTCAGTGTTTTATAGTTTAGTTATAATTACCAGTTTAAAACGTTTATAGATTTGTATTAACGTCGATCTATCTGATAAAAATCAACCATGAGACTTTACATTAAAATGTGTCGTTAATTTCTTGTATTCGTGCATTCACCGGCAATAATTTATTTATTTTGGGGATTGTGACGTTTGCTCAGTTCGGTTTTATATTTACATTCCGCGTGTGAAACTGTTATTCTTAAACTTTATAAAAAAAGTAATCCCTTGTGTTTTCATGTATCCTCAATAGGATTATCAAACGTTTCTCTAGTTGATTGCTTGTTGAACTTTCTAATTTCCTAAAATGTTCATCTATTACAATCAATCATGTGAAGTATGTCGTTATTAGTGTCTTTAACTGCATTGCATTGTAATTGTAATAGAAGTTATCATTAGTTTTTAACGTTTTAAACATTACCATCATCCAGTAATAATTATACTTATGCATCGGAAAGATTTGCTTCAATATGCATAATGCATCCGCATTTGTTGAAACTTTTGAGCCTGTTTATAGTGCACTTGAAATCTAAAAATAATTCTAGTAAAATTATAAATGAAATTGATAAGCTGATGCACTGGTGCAATATCCAAATCAAGTTTAACTTAACTATAAAATATTGCATCTAGTCACATATTCTTTATTAACAATTCTAAATTCGCAAGTATTTAGGAAACTTATAGATTACCTATACAAAAATATTTCTGAGTTAACATTGGTGTCTGCTTGGGATTTTGCGCGTGCACAATAATTGTGAGCTTCGCATATTCGCCTTGTGTTTAAGTGCGTATATGTGGAAGAAACAAATGTACGAAAAAAATCTAAAATATTTTTTTGTGAAAACGAGTAAATAATATGTGTTTGAAAGATTACGAGAGTTATAAGATACATTAAAATACATACATAATATTGTTTGAATTAACCACCATTGATTATGTAACGTAAAAAGCAATTCTCCCAATTAAAATAAATATGCAAACTTTAATTCAAATTTTAAACCCCACTCGATATTAATTTAGCGTGGTTCATTATGAGAGCATATTATCAAATTTTTAAATCCTTATTATTTAAACTGCCAGAAACTTTAGTGTGTAATAAAAGTGCTTGAATTTGTATGCCTTGCTTGTAGAAAATATGTTAAATGAAGGTATATCCGGTTCCGGTTCCTTATTCAAATTCAGAGTATTATGTTGTATGTAAATCTATTTTACCTTCTTTCTTGTTACAACATACAAGGCCAAGCAAAGACTCGGGACTGTCGGGACCATGAAATTTTTGAGCAAGAACTTGTATTTCCCTTTTTGTGTTCGTCTCAGTGAAAATATTTCGTGGGAGGTAAATTAAGCCAAAAGCATGAAACCGTGATATTATTTCTTCAAATTTTTATTGCATCTTAATATGAACTGAATATTTGGAATATGTATAATATCTACTTATACATTACTTTTACATGAAAATAAGATCTAGCAAACTTACGCTAGAAATATGTGTTTTACCTGTACTTACCTGTTCATTTTCAAGTTTGAAAAGAACACAAATGACCATGACTCATATTGGTGAATAGAGCAGCAAACAGTCAAAGAGCAACAACAAAGTATCTAACATGTCAACTTTTCATTTTATGAACAATAAATTTTGTTGCATGCAATTCTTATTTTTTGTATGCAATATAAACACAAGTTAATCGTGATTATGGCTCATTTCTTCAGACCTGGCAAAGTTTCCCCAAGAATTCTTATTGTATAAAAGCATAGAACACAGGTGAATCAAGCTTGCGTCAAAATAGCACGTTTTTTGGTCTGGCTTAATTGGCATAAAATAATGCTGTATATGAAAAATGAACTGATTCGAAAAAACATCTTTAACACATGCATGCATTTTTTCGCAATGGCATTATGGCATCTCTCTACTTCTTTCTGCTCTGCCTTTTCCGATTAGCAAATCTTGAACATATCAAATATACTTCATGTAGCGATTATATGTTTTTTCTAGTTCAGTTCTTCTCGGGTAACTGTTCATCTTGTTTTATGCTCCCCAGTCCAAATATGTTTTCTCTTCGGGTTTTAGTTACGCTCTTCTCATTTAACACAGTTACATTTCAGCCATTTCCTTTTCCCTCTTGATAGTGTTCCTCCGATGCGATGATGTTTTGAAAATTCCCATTTTTCTGCATCGCCTGTTCCCCTCTTTTCCTTTTTAAAGTTCGGTTCACTTCACTCCATCACATATTTTCCCCATCCTTTTTTTTCAAAAACCGTTTCCTTTATGTACAGTGCATCCTGTGTCCTGTCTGCGCAGTGCTTTTCGTCTCGTGTTACGTATTTACTTTACTTTTCCACTTTTATTTTGAGTGCTGTATAGATTATGGCTTGTCGTCCTGTGCTTATAATATGACTAATGCCACTAGACGTGCTTTTGCAATGTCATCATGTTCAGTAGTATGCCTAAGCAATGCAATGCCAAAGCTTCATGAAGGCTACCGTAATACATGCTTTTTCCGTGTAGTTAGTTCTTGCAGACTTGATAATTATAGGTATTGTTGGTTACACATTTAGGCTTATACTTTTACCAAGGCTGGACAAAACATATGGATGTCACAAGACATATGGACATAATTCTTCCAGTTTTTCTCACAACATACTTTTAATGGCATATTTTACCCCCACTTAGGCACGATTTCGTTCATAACAATATATTAACTCTCATAAAAACAAAAAACGCACACGCATAGGACTGAATCATGTAGAAAAACACTCCCTTGCTAAATGAAATGATAGAGGGATCCTTTTACAGGACGTAGAGTAGGTAGGCCAAAGAAAATTTCAGATTACTCACTCACAGATTTTCATGGTTTATGTTAATGTTTTAAGGCTCGTCGGCTTCGGCATATACAGCAGCAGCAGTAGATAGATTTACTTTTGTATCTGGGGAGCCAAGCCGGCAATTTCAGACTGTTGTTCAGTGAAAAACAGTTTATACACAAGAACTAGAACTGCCAATTACCTGGCTCAGTCTCTGTCTGTAATAGGTGCATGAAGAGGAATAAAAAATATGTTAAGCAACATTTTACTTTACAATACATGTGTGTGCATAATACTTGCTCTTCGTAGGACTTTCTTGCAGTTTTTGTGAGAGTGTTTAACGTTTACGTCTTAAGAGTACAATGTTTAGATTTTGGCATTGTTGTTGTTACTCAAATTATTACTCACATTTACATCAGCTATTGGCATTGATTCATTCACTGAACTTAACTTTAATATGAATCATCATTATATCATTTAACAACATCCAATCAGATCAACGGAGCCACTGTAAAAGTCAATTTTATTCACAATAGTTTAAAACTCAAATGAAATCACTCTTGCTTCTGCTGGTGACTTGCAATTAACATTAACGAACGCGCTTATGTTACGTTTTCTGTAAACCAATACCTAGTATACGTGCCGAGTGTATATCTGCGTGGAATCAAGTTCCCTAATTAAATTATGCTTCTAACTGGATTGGTTTACTCAACACAAAGACTTTGTGCTCGGCTGTAGTAAGCACGAGATTTGAAGAGGTCAATAAACAAGCTTATGTAAGAAGTAACGCAGTTCTCGAAGTTAACCATCAGCTCGGTGTCTATTAGCCCGGAAGAGACTGTTACACTGTTAAGTGTTAATATTGTGGAAGTGTGATGACGGCAGGAGCTATAATGTTCCTAATTTGAAAGCATAATTAGATTGTGATCGGAGATCGTCTGTCAAATCTATGGATCTCATAACTTATTTTAATTAAACAGTCAATTAACAAAAAGACAGAGATTTAGTGCATCTTGTGTGTTTAGCTCAAAATGTAAATGTGATGTGCCTTACCGGTTGCAATAAAAATGCAAATGCATTTTGTTTATTGTTATGAGTAGGAGAGCATTTAGAGGAAAACAAGAAAACAGCTGTGGGTCTAAAGTGCATGAATGAATGGAGCGTAAATGCACATGCACTTTGTTTGGAGAGCATTTTATTCACCAGCAATTACTCCATGCTCTAATGAATTCATTCATCAACAATTAATAAAAATATCTCTTGTTTTATATTTAATACAAGCTAAAAAATGTTAACTCCGAACCAAGTGAGAAATATTGGCAAAATGACTTGATCTTCCTAAACCTCAGCACTTCATCAACTCCACCGCCTCCTCACATCACTACGTCGTTAATTGTTGCTGGACCAGCTGATACAATGAATAAAAGTGAGTAAATTATGCATGCTCATGAGCAAGAGTAGGTACTGAGAGGCGTGAAAAAGTTTCCGGTGATAACCAATCTGTGCTAATACCAAACGTACCAGGCAAACAATAAAAGGTGTTAATGTGTTAATTAAAAGTAATTTGGTCAGGATGACCTTCAATTACATACCTACTGCCTTTTGTTAATGGAAGTTTGAAAGTCAAATGTCTTGCAATTTATATATAATGCTCAACTTTGAATCATCAGTCCCAGTTCAATGAGGATGATGATGAAGTCATGAAATGCATAACTGATTTTTATTAGAATAGTATTTAGTTTCGGAGCTTCCAAGCGTGTCGACGGAAGCAAAATTTCGCACGTGGAGCTTGTGTGTCCTTTCCCTAACCCTAGAAAAGTAAATTCTGTAACGTTGGTTGCCTAATTCTTTTAATTTATTCATGTTCCAATAAATAAAGTTGTAATTTAGGCATTCGAAAAATGTGTAACCGCATACGTAGTTAAATTATGCCATTTACAGTTTGAGTAAATTAGCATTTTATCAGTTTTTACGCCTATCAATTGCAAAAAAATGTGCATAATCGTGTCGTGGAGGCACCATCATCACGGCCATGAAAGGAGAAGATTTAGTTTTAACATTCTTTGAAGAATTTGATGTTTAACTCCTTCTGGTCTTTGTGGAGGAAAAATGCGAATGTGTAGTGAGAACAAGAATTTATACAACGAAACCCAAGAAGATTTTCAAGCCTTTTTCTCATCGAAGCATGCAATATGCAAATTAATCTGGAGTGGGTGAATTTCGAGAAGTCATTAAAACGCCCTTCTCATCTTCCTCTGCATTGCATAATCAGCTCTAACAAAAGAATCTGATTCCTTTGCACCATTTTAAACATCATCTTTAGATTGTCATCATCAATTCTACTCTTTACAGCTCACTTTGGTGTTATTACAAAAACCACCTGCACTAAAGTCGAGATTAACTTGAAAATAATTTATGAAAGCACTACTTGACTGGGCGACAAGTGGGAAGAAATTTTGTTTTGGTGGCCACTATTTCAAAATTCAGTGGTTGGATATGTTTACTTGATAATTATGATTGCTGTTGTTGTCAACTAAATACATAACGTCTTTTTCAAGACAAGAAGGATTTAATCAACCAAGGTTAGTCAAATATTTGTTGTTAAGAATTTTTATTACCTGTTTCTGCACGCAAAGTACTAATATAATTATTCAGAACATAAGAATACAAATGGTCCATGAATTTTCCTTAACCTTGAACACAATAATAATATTAAACAATTAAATATCTTGTTCAAATGTCAAGAGGGTAACTTGTGTAAAAATTACATCCTATTCCTACAGGCATTACGAAAAATGGGAAAGCCTCGGAAAAACTATTAAACGTTTTTTGTTTCGTAAAAGAGAAACTTGAGATTTTTTCTTCTGCTCCTTGTTGACGCGAAATGAAACAAAAGGTCAGTGAGAATTAAACCTAATGGAGGTAATCATGTAATGTATGAGCTGGCTTGGGCAAATCGTAAAGTTATAATGATTAAGAAATGTCGTGTCAATACTAATCATTAAAAGTGTACAAGTTTTTCAATGCTTCTGAGCAGTACCACTGACTACATGTCAGATAGTTTGATATTTAACCGATGTCAAACTTTATGATAATGATGATGACGTTTTCAGCCTTTCTGATGTCTTCGGAAGTGGTCCATGTTGAGCTACGGTAATTGTTACTTTCTGTAGATGCCGGGAGGCATAAGAATTTCGCAGAGGCACCCACAAGACCTTGGTACATCAAGCCAAGCATGTTTTTGTTTTATTGCTTGAACTATTATTGTGTAAATTATATAGGGGGCTAAATTAAAACTAATAATTGAACTGACGCGCGATAATTTTATTGTAATATATGGTGCTGCAATTATATGGATATGGTGCCAATTTTCTTTCTAACCTGTATGACGTCGTACGCTTTCCATTGTAGAATAAAGAATACATTTAACGATTTAAATGGCCAGATGAAAGATGATTGCACTAATTTTCACCTGCTGTGCCAATGCAAGTCTAATCTGATCTCAATGTTTAAAATTATGAGACACGTTTCAACAGGGACAAAGTCATAAATGTAGAATATAAAAGAACAAAAACATTCATGTCATGTACCATGTACTTGTATAGTTGTAGTTAATGGCCTAACGCTTTAGTTAATCTAATCCTGTAATCAAAATTCGAGAAAACGTTTAGCCATAGCTGATCCTGTAGTCCAAATCTCCTGATATTGAAATTGCACAAGCGTAAATTCACTACTTTTGACTATCTTAAAATATTTAGAGCAATGAAATGGTTTCTCTCGTTTTGCTTAAGGAAATGTCTTACAATTGCAATCAGTAGTAATAATATGTATGTAGTTATAAAGAAATAGCTTTAGGTCAAAATCAATTGCAGATGCTCACTGTTAGTAATCGCTTAGATCACCTCGTCAAAATCTTCGTGATGTGCTAGTCCTTCCTTTGGGCAAATTTGCTGGTTCCATCGTTTACTAATACATTGAGTTGACTCCTGATCTTGATAAGAATCAGGTGCATTTTTTTTAAAAACTTCAATCGGAATAAGAATTTTGATGATTCTCACACTATCATGAACCTCTCTGAAAAACATTGCCCCCAACTGTCATGCTTACTTTTTTTCAAGGGGAGGAACCGGAGGACATGTCTGTGATGAAATAGTAGCTCTTGTTTGAGTGATCAAGTGCAACTGAATAATTACAACGCTTTGGGGGGTAAAATGGCGTTTAATGGGGTAAACGAACATTCATATAGCTTGTCCATTTATGTGAGCCACCATCAAGAATCCTTTTACTTAAATAATACATTCAGGTAATTAGTATTATTGCCAGTACCGGTACTGCAAAATCTTTCCAGTTGTAAACCAGTTTGCTGATTATAATTATTCCGATGCAACTTTTCTCACAGACTACTGCATTTTGCTAGTTTTATCTTCATGCCAAAATTACTCCACCTCTGACAGACCTGCGCAGTTTAGTCAATAAGGTCTAAGGTCAGATGAACAATTGCGAATTTTGAATCAAATTAAACTTAAATTGCCTCCTTTCATACCAAATATAAACTAAACGTTTGTCATGCAAAGCAAAGATCTGCTCTGGATTTTTCTACAGTTAGCATTGGCATTTACTTAGATAATTAAACATTTTCTCTTAAAATATTTAGGCATCTTACATTAAAACTACGTAGAATAGTATTTTGTGTGTGTCTTCAAAGGCACAATTTTATTGTAGGAATTGTTCACGAATCACATAAAAGATTTCAGCTGCATGTTAACGACTACAATTTTAAAAATATTACGAACGTTCTACATAAATAACTCATTTTCGTTCTGCATGTTTGGTTTGCGTGCGTTTTTGCGCGAAACCTTGAACCATGCTGTGTAATGTCTAGTTCGAGGAAAATAGAACAGTATTCAAAATGTAAGTAACCTTCAAAGCTTCGACAAGAACTGTCATTATATGCACTTGCGGCTTGGAGAAAAACATAAAAGAAAATCTTTCAATTAGTATTTAGCGTAATGGTTGCCTTTTGTCTGGGGGTTTTGTTATTCCAGCCAAGTCGACTTGAGTTGACGCTCGTTCTCATTTTGTGATTTGCACTCCAAGGACACGCTATAGTTATTAGAAGGTTGGCTGACATTGCATAACACTCTTCCTCCGAGAGAGGAGAATCAAGAATGGCAAGAAAGTGGTCCCACTATTATTTGTAACTCGCTTTTATTCTATGATGTGAAGTGGGCGTTACTTCAAGTTATGTTTTCTGACTATTGCATATTTTTATGTTTTCTGTAAGCATGTATAAAATTACATAAATAAAATTGCAAAAAATAGTAATTTCGCTTCTGCTTCCATTAATACTGACTGTAAAGAAGGTTGAATAATAAAAGTCGAAAATGAAAATTTATTAACAGTTTTGTGCGACTGTTCTCTTTTTTGTAGTTTGAGGGGTCCAGATCAAGAAAAGAAAATGAGAGCTTATTATTACTGTCTAAATGGTTAAGGTACTTCTAGACACAAGAGGGCATAACAGTGACATCATCTGCCTCCACTTGTCTCATGGAAAACATGAAGGCAAATAAGCAAAAAGTAAATGTCTTGTCAGATCGTTATGATAATGGAGATTAAATGGTATTCAAAAATCTAAATCAGGTTTTTCCTGAAACAATTTTGACAAATACTAACATAATGTTTTTCATAATCCTACAAGCATTTTATTCAAATAAAAGGATTTTTGCAAGGATTGCGTAATAATAGAACGTGAAAGTAATATGACAGAATGTTTTCATTTCAAATAGTTTCACGCTCTCGAGTATATATTGATTTACATTTTGAGTGGGGTATGCTGATTTGCCAAGCCATCTGAGTTAAATGATGACTAGAAATAACGAGAAAAATCTAATCATCATGTTGTATTCATCTGGTTTTAGGTTAATAAAATTAATGCTGAAGAAAGGATAATCAAATAAAGCTTTAGCTTTTGCGTATTGAAACCTAAATAAACTGTCCACTATAAAACGCCAATGGCAAGAAGTATCATTTCTACGAGGTGTAAAAATGAGAATGTTGACGCGATTCTAAAACTTTTGATATGATTTGATGCATACAAAATTTTTATTTAAGATTCACGCAAACTTTCATTTTTATTATTTCGTTTTTACTCACGCGTTCAAATCTCGTACAGCAAATATTTTATCAGCAATATAAAACGTAGTAAAAACACCATGAGCAAAATTCTCTTCATTAGCGATCCTTTTTTTATGGAAAAGGTGGTCGAAATAGGTATGTTTATGAATCTTGAAAAATGCAACAGTTGATCTTGATGATTGCTATGATTTTTTTTGCTTTAGCTTAGGCGATGATGATTGTACCTGATAATGAAGTTTAAATACATAGGTGTTTTCAAGTCCGGCTGATTTCATACGCGTAGCTTGTTTGCATGTCCTTGGCATAATTCCCTTTGAATGTATAAACCCAGACAAAAAGTGGCGCCATATTTTTTGGATCAGTTTAAGGGGGAGTAGTGGGTAGAGTACTACTTTTTTAGAGTATCTCGCTTCAGTTACCTTACAATCAGCACGTTTACCTTAGGTATAAGACGACAAATGAACGAGGAAGTTTTTTGGCTAAGTTTTCTCATCAGGCCAATTTTCCCACAGTATCACGTCTTAGTCCGTACTCCCCCGACGCCCTACTCTGAAATGGATATCGTCGTGAAATGAATTGGGCAAGAAAAAAACTTTGTTTATGAATTTTTTCAGAGCTTAAATGAGAAAAGTCAAACCTTGAGTTATGCCAAAAAAAAAGTTTTGTATGCGTATTGTTCAAAGAACTGCTGGGAAATTAACTTGTCTTGCATATATAAGCTTAGAGTCATCTTCATTGAAGTATTACCTAAGCCACTTTTTTTACGTCCCAGAGTAATCAGCTTAACAACTTGATTTTTTCTTCTAGTCTTTGTGTGTTCTGTTGATAGGTCTTGTAAAGTTTTTACGATGCTAGTACCTGCGTAGAAATTAGCGGATTGGGTTACAGATGCTGCTTTTTTGGCGTCGATCATCTTCTCAAGACGTCCAGTAAAAAAAACTTTTTTTTTGGAGTCAATATTGCAGTAAAAATAAGTATGCATGACGCCGTCGTCTTAGGCTGTCACCGACCATAACGTGAGATGTCCAGTGAACTGCTTGCTAATCTTTAACGAGTTTTGTTTTTGTTGACCAGTTGACGCAAAATAGGTTTTGTTTTGTATAGTTCGAATTCTGTTATTAAATAAATACCAATATTGGATGGAAAAGTCTATGCATGTGTGTGTGTGGCTCGTGCTTGGTTAGTTCATGTGTGAGGAATTCTTTGGAAATAAATCTTATAATTACAACGAAAATCTTCCACTTTCGTTGAGATTTCCATGAAATATCCTCGTGAAGTGTGGTATGTAAAGTTTCACACTAAATGAAACCCTTTTTAACTCAATTACCTATGTAGTTTTTTTAAATGTTCAACCTTAATGCTCATTTGCTTAAAGAGGATGGTTGTAGTTTTGGTCAAAAATGCATAGACACGATACAATGAGGAGGGTTTTGTTTTCACCTGAAGGCAAATTCAAAGCCTTTCAATCATTTTGTCCTGAATTACGGGAAATTCGTGTTCTTTACTCCTTACCATTATGATCTTGTTAACTCATGATGTCGATAAAAACTTGGTGGTTTAATCTACCCCATTTCCTTTTACAATATTTTAGTAGATGAGATTCAGATTGTTGTTATTGAAGTTTATTAAGATAATGAATACTTGCTAAATTCACATTTTTCGTCTGCTTGAAAGAAATAATCTTGTTATGAAAATTGCCCGTGAGAACATGAAAGTCGAATTTGTATACCACATTGTCCTCACACTTTGCATAAAAAACGAAGAAAAATCTGCAAAGTATACTTTACAGTAAGTTGGATAACAAGTAATGTTGTATAACACATTATCGCCTCAAACTTTAAAACTTTACATTTTTATTGTCACTTCAATCTGTATCATGCAAGTCCATTAGGGGAGAGAAGACGGTTGCAGCACCATACGTCGTAAACAATAAACCGGAAATGCAAAGATAACCATTTGGTTCAGAGCTTACACATAAAAAGGACAATCTAGCCATTATTTCTACACAGCAAAATCTAGATATGTGCTGCGGGCATAACGGTGTGAAAGTATCTCCCAAAAGTTTTTCTTGCGTACATGCAATACTACTTCCTTTTCATTCATGTTCCCCCTAGGACGAGCCATGATTCATTTTATACCAACATCTGCAATGCTGGTTCTTCCAAGGAATGGAGTAAACTAGTCTGGTATTATCATCTAGAATTAGTGAGCGTAGGAGAAGAAACTAAAGGAACACTTGGATGCTTTTTCTTCCTCGTGAGATTCCTGTAAGCTTTAGCTCGTAACTAATAAAATAGGAGAAAGCATAGTACTATATAGCTGCTCCAATATGGGCCAGTAGTGGATAGGGAGAGCAAAAGTATGAAGGAAGGAACAACCGTTCTATTCTGTGCGATAAAGACGTGACTCAACACGAGTCTTCGTAGTATATAAAAGTGGTACTATGATAAAAAAATAAATAGACGTAAAGTGGTAAAGTACTAGTGCAAATGCACAAGTCTGGTGGATTTTGAAAAGCCGAGTTGGAGATCAAAGCAAGTCGCTCAGAAAGAGATTTTGTACGTATTGTTAATACATTGTAGCTGTAGTCGGCAAACCATGGGAGAAAGAGATTTGATCTATTTGGCCTTGCTCAATGCAATGCATGCTGGCTGGCATCTGAATTTTTTAAGCAAAATAAGGATGAGTCCGCGTGGTTCTTCGAAATTCCTAAGTTAATGCTTGACAGTCCGTGCAGCGTACAAGAGAGAAAGAGAGGTGGAGGATTTTGGAGTTTTTTTTTCTGAAAAATTGCGGTGAGAAGTAAATCCCTGTCTGGATTCGTATTCTTAGCCTTCACCCTTGGTCGTTGTAAAGCTGGAAAGGCTGGAAGTATGTTGTATGAGAGTTCTCATGGTGCGGTCAGTCATTCCGAACTACGAAAGACGTGTAACGAGTGTAATACAAATTTTCGGTTATCCGAACTAGGTACCGAGGTTATTTGTGCATTCAGGAGAAGTGCTTTTAATATTCATTGATAAAGTTAAGCATGTTCATGGAGTAAATCAACGTAGTTGCAAATGATAGATTAGTGTTGTACTTTATTAAACAATTTATAGAACGTGATATTCAAAGCAGTGAAAATATGTGCAACTCTGTAGTAACTGATTAAGGTACTTGCTTGACTTTCATTTTCAAAATACATGACAAGTAACACGTTTTGGAGGATAATTGAGTTACGATTTGAGCAACCAAACTACCATTTAACCAATACAAAAATAATATGTAGCATATGAGCATGCAAAACTAAAATTCTCAATCGTATATCAATTGCCCTATGAGTTTCCAGTTTTGTTTGTACTTGACCCTTCTGTTTATGTTGAATTGAATTATGTTCAATGATTTTACAAAGATTCTCCGATTTGATTCTCGTCTCAAGTTCTCCTATTCGGAGCTAGCGATCAAGCCAGAAAAACGTTTTGATGTCTCGTATTTCGGTTTGTTAAGCATTTTTAGTCATGGAGAAATGAGTTCATTGTTTGCTCTGATTCAGCTCTGCTTAGTATTGATATCAGTCCTGGAACATGATGATAAGAATTAATCATTGTTAATCTTAGATATCAAATAACACAGAAAATTGTTTGATTCGCATTCCCATTTGAATAAAAAAAATATCAGCATGATTCAATTCAAAATGGTCAATGACTATCATACATAAGTAGCGCATACATAATTCATATCTTAACTATACAGAACAACAGTTTTTTTCACATATACACATGCAGTCTATGTATATGTGAAGGAATCTTTTTCTGTTTATTTTTTTTGGTAATTACTTGTCTCATTGACATGACGTTAATGTAAGTACAAGTACAATAGAGACCAAATACCTTGTTAGGATAAAATTCCGGTGAAAGTTAAAAGCTGTTGTTATAAAAGTACTATATCTAGGAGGAGGAAAGCACATTTCACTGAAGATGTATTAAAATCACGCTCAACTGACATTTATTGGTCTAAAATGTCAGGGAAGTGATAGTATTCAGAATACTTCCGTTCTAGTCTCAGCTTTTGCTTGTGTGCCATTATATTTTTGGTGATGTTAATAGCTTGAAAGTACATCATGTATTCTATAGAAAAAAATTATGTAGATTTATCTCATTAAGTCCACCATACAAAGATTATCCGCCATGCAGGCAGCATATAGTACAGCCTATTTATAATAATTAATTAACGTGTGATGTGCAGTTATAGACCTCTAAAGTATTTATTAAAGAAAAATAGATAATTAAGAATGAGCGTTAAAAAGTGTCCTTGAATTTAAAATAACTAATCGTTCGTTTTTCTAGTGCTCTGAAAGCAGTTGGTGAATAGTAAATCCTTTTCACAGCCATGGAGTTTGACCAAAGCTTGGAAGAATGGGCAAAGGACAAACCCCTCAGCATCTTGCAGTTGGATCCGGCAGACAGGGCTGTACTGAGGATTGCAGGTAATGATTTTAAAATAACTATTTCCTATAACATAGACACGAATTCCTTTCCGAATTCACATTGAGTAATTCCCTTATAATACTTACGTACTCTGTAATGGCACCACTCCAGGTTCTATAATGGTCATGGTCATCATCAATTTTTTCTCGTAAATGGGTCTTTTACTACCGAGCAGAATATTTGTTAGTGGAGCTAATATAGATAAGCCTGCGCGTGATAAAATCTAATCCGAATCTCAATCTTGTAATAGTTTGCCCACACAGGTTGATCGGGAATTATGATTTAGAAAAAATCTGTACTACTGATTGTAAGTAGAAAAGATCACAAGTAAATAAATCAGTTTTGGTAGTGGCATATGAATGAATAGAATTCAGTTGCATTCATGGAGTAGATATTTTGACTTTCAAATGCCAAAACATTCTGAGGCATATGATAGTAGACGAAGATATAAGTAACATGTTGTAAACACACATTAACGTGATATTTTTAATAATGTTGAAGGCCATATCTTCATGATGTAATGATTTACTGGATGGGCATGAAGTAAAACTGCTAATTATGTACCTCTAAATCATCATTAACGATATTTCACTTTTCCTTTCAATTGAAGCATGCATGAAGACGAAGCGAGCAATTGAAAAGTTAGCTTGTGCTGGCACTCGATCATGGAGTACAAATACTTACAAGCTTTTTCTGGAATATATTAAGCAGGATTAAGTGCTAATCAAGTGGGCATTCGTAAGTACTGTTTTATTTGTATTTATGTCATCGTTAAGAATACATGAAGGGCAAGTTGATTACTTGCTTACCTAATAAGAACAAATTTAACTTTTGGTTGCCGTTGGGTTGACTTATGGATTATAATTATTGCGTATGAAGAAGTCAAACAATATCCAAACAATGCATTAAAAACTCATTTTGATCAATGCCACCTATCGGTATAAAGCTAAAAAAAAAGTCGGAAGTTATGCGGATAAAATTAACTGCCTTAAAAGTGAAAAAGTTTTTAACTCGTGAAAACTTTCCTTTAGCACTCTTCACTTCCAGTGCACTTCAACAAGCCCTGTTATCCATAAGACCTCCCACGTTCCCATGCTAATTATCTTCCTGCTTGGTTGAATCTTATGTGTGTACTATACATGCTATGAATGAATTAATGAATTTCAGAAATGGGAAAGTTGCCAGCGACCGGAGAAGTTATGTATTATGATCAACATTTAACTCAACGGGTTTTAGAGAAGTGGAGCCTGCATTTCTTTGCGGTACACACTGAATCTCTTCGGATTTGTAATGAAAGATTTTGGGTTAAGAAAGACACACAGCATGATTCTCGGAGTTTGTGGTGTACCTAATTTGAGGTTGTCATACGCTCTAATTCCAAGCTCTGTTTAATGGGATAGTATAAAAATGCAATTACTTTAAATCTGTTTATTTTTTGTCATCCGTGCACATTTACTTCTTTTCTAATTTAGTGAGTGAGCCCCTATATTCTTGATAGCCTTGATTTGGCTGCTCCAACATTTCATCTCATCAAGGAAAGTATTTATATCATGTATGCAAGAAAAGTCCCAAAAATACTTGAGCGTATAATTAAGTTAGTAATTAAGCGTAGTAAAATGCAAGTTGCACTAAATATCGAGGAATTAGATTCAGTTAGGTAAAATTGAAAAGTAAGCCAAAAAAAATTGAACAAAGGTCGTTTGTTTTGCTGCTTTGTCATAGTCATACTTTAAGTTTAATGAATGACTTTTGGCTGACTAAGCCTAAAGCTTAAGATTATGTATCTCTCCTGTAGCAATAAGATTGACAGTTACTAATGAACTTGCGACTTTTTATCATGTAGTGTTTCAGACTGTTTTTGTTCTCCGTTTACGAAAGAGTGAGCCAGAATAACGCGTATGAGATTGTTTGAATGTTGTAATTGTAATTGTACGCTGCCAAGTAGGTGACATGACATTTTAAAGCTAAGCTCTACCTTTGTCCTTGATTAATACAAAGTTTAAGCAAGAATATCAGAAAAGCTTAGGCTTAAATACCGATTGCTGCATACGCATAGCTTAATCAATACTAAATTTTTAATTATCTTTATCTTTACAAAGTATTTATTTTACATAAAATGCACAATTTTTTCTGTAAAACCGTACTTGGGTTTGACAGTTTAAATCACTATCACACCCTGAGGTTTCTCTTTACCGTATCAGTCGATATCGAAAATTCTCTTTAAGTTATCAGTCGTCACCTCAACCAAGCTGGTTTCAAGGTCTTACTATTCATGTAAATGAATTGTGACTTATGCATGTAACCTGGCCAACCAAAGAATCTCACCATGAATAAATTTGTTTACGTTTCAAACCACCTAATTAGTCTCTATTTTACCGGAAGGAAGGGCGTTGTGACTTACGAGCTCAAAATAAATTGCAAAGAATTTTCAGAAAAGCGTTCTCCTCGAAAGTCGAAATAACTCATAACGTGAAAAGTTTTAAAAAAGATAAAAATATACATAAAAGACTCTATGAATCTTAAACTCATCTTCACAACTAGATATGGTCAGTGTTGTCAAAAATATTCACGTAGTCAGTAATATTTACCAGGATGATTTATTGCTTTTTAAAACAAAGTTAGCGGATGAGAAGATCGGACATGTAAGTTTATGAAAAATGATGAATAATGATGAATTTTGATCGGAGGTCATGGTTGAGTTGA
>JAANSQ010000928.1:0-18069 GCA_036850885.1 Lepidocyrtinus dapeste | reverse complement strand
AATAAAGCGGAGGTGTTTTTGTTTGTATTAGTAAACGAACCTTTCTTCTTTTTAAGGGAGACAAATGTGCTTTTCCTAGCTTGGGACACTGTTCCACTCAATAAATCACTTGAATGCTGGCGTGCTCTTAATGAAACGGAAACAGGATGTGACCAACTATTGAGTATCCTGTAAGCTCTGGATTTTGGTAGAAGTGAAAGCAAACGAAGTTTCTGCGAGACGCTCTCATGATCCGAATCCTTTAAGTCTAGAAATAAATAGTTACGCCTACGCATGAAACATAATAGGGGATACAATGGAGAAAGTAATTTGATGATTGGAAGTAAGCAAGAAAGAAAATATTTGGGTCTTTGCCACACTAAATGATGAAATGGAGAAAGTGGATTTTTTTACCTGCCATTATTGTTTTCACCAAATCAATCTGAAGCTCAAACGTTCCTGCTCGTACGTGCCAAATGAATTGATCGAAGCTTATAGCCTTATATGCCAAATATGCGAAAAATGGGGTAAATCCTTGGGGCAAAGGACAAGCTAACTTGCCCAATGCCAACGCGTAATGCTCCAATAGCATGAATAGCCTCAACTTGGTCTCCCATTCCATGCAGTCTCTAAAAAGCCGTTAAATGTTGTTAAATCTACTTGAATCTGAATCAGGGTTTAATTTTGTAGTAAATGGGAAAAAAGAGAAAGTACATGAGTCTAAAGCCTTTATCCCGGTTTTTAGTGGGTTGGAGATGTACAGTAAGAGAAGCTAAGTGACAGAGTAACCTCGCTGAGTCAACTAAAGCGCATACATACTTCCCCGCAACCGTATGCCCCAAGAGAGGATATTCTTTTCGTTCTTTAAGAAGGTGCATGCTTAGTTCTCGAAGATTCTAGTGAAAGTTTAGAGAGAAAGTAAAGTAAAGTATTCAGGAGGTTAAGAACAGATCCAAGTCTAGAGAAATTAATGAAGACGAAATAATTTAGCATAAAATTCCAGATACTCACAATTGAAAAGATATACTCCTGCTTATTCGCAGTGCATGACTCATGTTCCACGAATGGAAGCTGGAGCTCAGTCGCTCTACGACCAAATAAACCAGCGATATCTCCCAAGCTTGCACACACCATTGGGGAGGAAGGTGACATTGGGGTACTGGCTTTGGACAATGCTTCCGGCTGTACAATGAAACACATAAATCATTTCCCAAGACAGTTTTATTGAACCACAGGGACAGTATCACGATTCATGACAAATGTGTCCATGAAAAAAATGTGCACATTTTTGCGTGCAATTGCACTTCACTATCGCTGGAAAGTGACTAAGCATTATATCAGTCACAAATACATTGCCAACTAGGCATTAATCAAACTTTTCCTATTGTCTGACTCCCACCAAATCGATCTGAAACAGCTTGATATAGTTTAGGTTTACAAATACTCAGAATTTTGTATTTTCTCACCTTGTAGCATTGCAGCGCAAGGAGTAGCTTATCAGCCACGTTTTTATGACTAAAACGTACGCTTCTAGCGAGTAGTTTATTCATGTACCAAAGTGAAGTCCATACGTCTGTCACATTGTGTGGGAAGACTCTCTGGCTGGGAGAAAGCAGCAGGCAGCACACTTCTGTCCAGTTGGCACTTAACTCGATTGATGGATTCTCCTTTATTGTTGGCAAAATAAAAGGGTAAAATACGCAGTTTAGGTTTACATCCTTCAAATTTGGCAGTGACAAATTGAAAATAAATGAAATATTATTACTGCTCCGCTGTATTCTTGGAGAGTATGGGGGCAATATGGAATCAAGCTGAGGAATTGTTCCATGTTTGGTAGTAGCTGTTTCTTCGTTTGAGCGTAGGCCACTCCAACTATAAATTCTTGGTAAATTTTTGTCAAGTGAATGTTCCCAATCTTCTTCCCTTCGTCGTAAATAATCTGCGTAAATAAAAGAATATTTTTTTAATTCAGATGGAAATGGGACTTCTAGACAAGTTTTTAGATCGACATTTTACCCTTTTGCATACGTTGACATCCCCTACGTGAACCAAAATGTAGTGTATCAAAGCTAGCTTCAGTTTGGTACTTAAGGTCACAATCTTTTTCTCCAGGAGTTGATGAAGTTTCGCAGGACTTAGTTGAAACTGATGAAATGAGAGATTCTCGGAGGTGAAATTCATGGTGAAAGTTGATAACTTATCATCACAGTTTGCTCCTCCACCACCTATGCTACCGCTGCCGTTATTTCCTACAGGAATGATGACCTCTGAAGGTAAGATCATTCGGAATAGGGAAGGGCTTTGGTCGTCGTAGGAACTTAAGCTGGGATTTGGTGGGGGTGGGTGTAAGCTTGCATGTTGACATAGGAAGTTGAAGGTGGTGAGGTTCAACGTTAGATGGTGACTAGGCTCGTGTGTAACCCCAACATCTAGAAGGTGGACAAAGTGGGGCCATCCTACTACCACTAAATACTGGTCTGTAACAATGAGAGTGATATCAGGGTCCAAAAGTTGAAATTTATAATGCAAATACGTGAATGATATTCTACGCACCATTAGCAAATGTAGCAACGTCCATTTTTAACGGGAGGGGAGTATCATCATTCAGATCGTTTTCGACGACTAACGACTTATTATGGTGCAGCAAGTTTACACTGTACTTTAGCTTGGGTTTCGTACTATTGCTTGCTTCTAACTTTGCCCCGGTCTTCTCTTTTCCTTTTTCTGATTTATTTAAGACTTTCCGAATTGAAAATAAATACACTGCGCCTGAAGCATGTGCGCAGATCTTCAGATTTGAAGTTTTCGAAGTGATAATATTAGGATCGGAGACTAAAAGGCCGACAGCTTTATGATCATCTTCCTGCGGGGAGGGATCTATGTCCAGTGGCATATTCAGCTAAAGATTGGTATCCATACAGATAACAAATTACATTACCTTGTCTTAACTGAACTGAAGTTTTCCATAAGTAATTATGAACTTACCACAGACTCCCTAGGAAAATCATTATGAAACTGAAGGACTGACAACATTGGCTTCACAATCACTGCTGGAGTTTCTTCTTCGTCAAAAGTGGAAAGCTGTACTTTCCGGTTGTGGGCGAAAGCCAGAAACTGATACTGTGGGACCCACTGAGCCCACCAGAAACATCTAGCGACCATCTCGGACTCCAGCAAGATAACTCTGGCCAAGTTCCGGTCCTCATGAAGATAAGTTTCAATGTTGAACTGAATGACATCTTTGAAATAAGACAGTAATTTAATTGATATACTATACTTCTTACATTGCGCAATATAAATTTTTGTGAAAACTTCTTACTTTCTTCTAGGTTTAGTATGACGATACGATTTTTAAAACTGGAAATCTTTTCTTCTTCCGTAGTATCCGCGTCAGATTCTTCATCCGCAGGTCTCTTATGAGGCGGTAAAATATGCGCGTGAAATCTACGGTCGAATTTGTTGACTAGCACCAACTCTGCTACTTTTTCTAGGTTAAATTGAACATCAGTCGTACTTTCACTGGTACCCTGGCTAAGTTGGCTTTCCTTCAGCAGATATAACTTGGAGGAGTAGTAAAACTCAGAGGCTTCATTTGGAATACCTTTCTCTTTCCAGATTACACAGAGTAACCCATATTTTGGAGAGGCGGAGCCTAGTAAAACTGGTCCTTTCAGACCATTAACATTCAGCTGAAGATTCGAACCGTACTTTAAAGTATCCTTCTCGGAATTACGGGTCTTGTCCAGGTACTGAAATGACGCGTGTACAAATTCCTTGCTGGAATCTTCCTCATTTTTTATGTACTCTAGAACAATCGACTTCTTCCTTGTTAACGGCTTCCTAGACAAATCTCTCCGCTGAGCGGGGATCAGTTCTATCAAATGCAAGATAACCTCCTTCTCTGTACTTTCACAAGCGATTACTCCCTGACCCAAAGTCCCTATCACTTTTGGACTAATAAGGTCTGTCATTTTGAGCTACTTTACAAAATGGAAAATTACTATCCAATTAATTCCTATCTTAAATTGAATATTCAATAAAAACAATTTACTTGGAACAAATACAAACATGTCCATAAAAACTACATGGGAAGACATGTACTGGAACGTATACTTTCTCTTCTTTTCCGGATCATAAAAGTTCATTCACACAGCAGCATCTCATCGTCAGATGATACAACTTGTTTCCTCATGATGCTTTCCCTTCCGAAAGATGCAGTTGCCTGTACACCAAAGATGCTTTGCGAATGATGACGCGAGTGGAACACTCAAGGGTTATTCACCACACCGGTTGCCTAACAAAAATTATCGATTTTCCAAGCATATCAGACACTAATAGAATCAAGCTATGGAAACAAAGTTTTCTAGGAAGATACACAGAACCATCTAGCATCTACTATGTATTTTCACGGAGAAAAACCAGGAAAACTCATGAGATTCTATGAAGCTGTATTTAGCTGTACTAATTGGATGCTAACGTTTTGTAGGGTGTGTATTTCTTTCCATTCTTGTTGAGCTTCCAACCTTCCAAAAGGATCATCGTCATCATCATCATCATTATTTTCGCCTTTGCGTTTTTCGCAAACATTTCCCAGAAGTGGCAATTATAAAGTTGTTCCTTACAAGCGCAGTTGAATGTATTAATACTTTCTAAATAGAATGTAATAAGTGGGACAAATTCTAACGTATTTTGCACTGACAACAATATAATTGTTTAGGCTCATGATACCTCATTATAATCCTACGCGAGAATACACTCTCAACTGATTGTTACGTGATGTTATGATGCTTGTGCAAGACAACTTAATGAAGTTCTGAGATGTACATGATTTTATTCTCAGGGTTTCGCTATTGACAAATGACAAATGTACAATTCACGGGAATGAAACCTAAACATAAATTCGGCAACAATGGACGTCATTTCATGTAAAAGTGTCATATATCCTATCAGATTTTAGACAAAGGTTTTGCTCTTGGCGTAATAATCTAAATCTATAGGAATAAATACTTACATATTTATTAATTAATTTTTGTTATGGCTCTTTCTTACATAATGATGGAGTCATAGAGAGTTCCAGGAATTTAGCAATTTCGTCATTCTTATCACACGCGTATACTCTTAGCCTTTTAAGGAGCATTTAAGAAATTTGGAGGAAGTCTATGTCATCTGCACACTTTATACCCCCACAGATCAATACACTATGGAAGGTTTAGGAACTGAACAAAATTTCATGTTTTAAATAACCAGAACAAACAGAAAACCTTGCTTCCCTCCATCGAGATCAGAGTTGAGAGAATATCAAATGCTCAAGTCCAGATCACGTTTTGCTTACAGCTCCTAAAAAGGCTCTTTCTTCACTACACTTCTTACAAGACCATGTGCTCACTTTCTCGAGTGTAAATATCCCCAAACTTTATGGCTGTGACATACCATGATACCATGTCGAAACGATTCCAAGCTACATTACCCAAGTCAAGTGATTCAAACTTTCAAAGTTTGTTTGAGTTGATTTCAACAGTCGACTAGATATTGTAATGCGATATGTAATTATATGGTAATCTAGCTGAAGCAATGTCACATCATCAGATCACATACCAATATCACTGACAATCTACTTTGATCCCAATACTCTCCTGCTTCACTTGAGCTGTAGAAATGTTCTGTACGAAAAGTTCAGAGAAATCCTTGATAAGCAAATATGCACGATACTTGTCTCTGAATCTCATTACGACAGCAGAGTAAAAGACAAAATAAATTGACAAAATAAATCCCCCATTCAAAATATTAGACTACTGATGCTCCGTTTTGCTTTTGTCCTTCTAATCGCTACAACTCACGTGTTCTTTCATCTCAACTTCAACTGTAACTTTCATCTTTCATGATGGTACATTTTGCTTTTTAGTGACGCTTACACTTAATCTACAATAAATTATGCAATACTCACGCTCTAAACTAATTTCATGAGCTAGAGCAGTTCTTTTGTTTTAATTAGGATGCTTTTGTACTAAATATTAAGTTGGCGTCTTTAGTTTCATGAATATTGATTAATGTGACTCTATTTAAATTACATCCTCATATTCTGTTCCCTATTTTTAGCATTACAAAACACTTTGAGATCATTTCCATCGAATTTATTTTTACGAAGAGCTTAATGCTTTTTAGAACAGTTCGGCGAAGTAGTCTCAATGTGCCCCTTAGGAAAGGAAGCATGGAAACAAGGAATATTCTATTCCCTAGAATTTCATAAATGAAATTTAAAATTTTTTAAATCTAGATTAACGTATCCCTGGAAAAGTATGCACCTACTCGCTTATTAATTTACATAGTTTACATAGTTTCCCAGAATATGTCATTGTTAATTTTCCAATCTCCCGTGATCATTAGGTATACTTAAGCTTCGCAAAGTTCAAAAGTTTATGTGATGTGTTAAGCATACCTGTTATAATTGGACAAGTTGAAAGGATAAAGGAAAGGGATGAATTTCCTACCCAAATCAGGCTTTCGGCTTTTCTAGATTTATATCTTTATAAACTTCAAAGAAAGGGGAATTTCCATAATGAAAAAATAAAATGTTTGGCAAAAGTTGACGCTGTATGTCAGTCACATGAAACGAATTCCGTGGAACTTTTTTGAAGCTCACAAAATTTATTTACAAAGAGCAATGAGCATCCACGTTTTAGGAAAAACAGCCATGAATTGATATATTCTCAAATATACCTAAACAAAGTACATATAAAATATCGTTGGGGTTTCTGGAAACGACAAGAAACTTTCATCTCACGGCCATTGATATTTTACGTTATATATAGAAGGATCGATGATCTTTTCATTTAGAAGATTTATCCAGACCACTTTGAATGATACTTTTGGAAAACTCTTTATTTAAAAGATATTGAACCAATTGAACCAGACTGATAGAGAATACGCAGCTTAAAATGTTCGTGGTATTGGGATACATGACTTGGTTGAATTCATGTCATTTCAAGTCAAATGACTTAATGTCTGTCTTGACCCAAAACAAAGAATCTTAAGGAAAAGAGGAGAACTTTAATTAAGATAATATATGTCAATATTAAGTTACATTTATTTACAGAGGAAAGTTTGATTTACTCATTGATAGGAAGATGGTGCAAGGATGCGAGGAAATATCTTTATCAGTGTATATTTACGCATGCATTTAATTGTTTTAATTTCTATGGGATATGCATTCTAAATATTAGTCCATATGGTAAAGCGAGCGCGTGATTATTTTCATGATGGAAATCTCAATAACTTGAATGATTCGAGGAGGGTGTAGTTTGGTTGTTGGTGTTTGCATTTAAGTACAACAAAACTATGTGTATCTAATCTACGTGCATTTATTTATCTATCTTCATTCACAAACTACCATAGGTGCGTGTAGCACTTGAAGTTCACGTGAAAAACAATTCAGCTTTGTGCAATTTGCAATTTTATAGGCGAAAGGCGAGGCGACACGCTGAATATTCCTTCTATATGAATGCAAGACAAGTACAGTCAAGTTCTCAGCTACAAACTTAAGGAAATTGAACTTTACTAACAGATAAATAATATAATTCATTATTAATTTCAGTAATTGAAAAGTTCTCGTTCATCATCGAATGGGTGCTAGTTAAAAATCCATCCATGTATGAATTATTAAATTATAAAGTAGAGCTGATGTGCTATGAATATGAATCATAATGCCCCATGACATGACATGCTATGAAAACATGATAAAAACGATGATATGATATGATACTTCTAATGAATAACAAATTCTGTATCTAAGATAAGGATGACTGCGACAACTTTATCTTATGAATAATAATTTTTTTTGTTATGCTTCTTCAGAAATCATTAAATCTTGTAGTTCCCCCCGCAATCATTTTCATTGGCTAAAATACTCTCATCATATTGAATTATTTTCAATTTTGCGATTTCTTATCATATAGCAATAGTATCATTAACTCAATATTAAATATTAACATTGCAAACGAGTTAAATAAACCTATTGTTTGCTTAGCAAGGACATGGAAGAGAAATATTTGAAACAAAACAGAACCAGTATCGCTTCACGACAACGCGTCACCATTCACCATCGTCGTATCGCCAAAACCCAATCACACGTAAATAATTTAAGTAAATCATACATGAAGTGTCATATGAATGAGTTAAGGTAGAGAATGCGCTGCGCTGTGAGCACTGCCAACTTTACAGCGTTACAGGTTACAGCGTTTACGTGCGTCGACCGTCGTCCTCTGGTTCGCACTGGGTTAGTAAGAAACTAGCAAAACCAGATTTTCTCGTTAAATTAGAATATTGCATAAACAATACAGCTCTATGGGATATAACCAAGCATATATATTTTAATTGATATGAGTATAATTAGCCGGAGCGAGAATTTCTGCACAGAAATATCTTTACTCGTGCCAGTAAAAAAGGCTTAGCATTGCATTCCCCTAGTGATTACGCTCGGTTGCGTCTTGGTATAACGCAGCATCAGCGTTCCCCAATGCACATTACAATGACCAGAAAAGTTTTATAAACATAACAATTTTGATAAAAGTGACGCTGAGATGCATATTCTGTGTAGTACTTGTTCTTCCATAATCCATAAAAATTAAATATGAAAAAAATGAAGCCATATAATTTTGATGAAGCAGAATGGTGAGGATGAAGTTCCCAAGCAAAGCGTACAAAATCGCGTGCACATCATCGCACGAACCATTAGAATAGAAGATCACCTCTAAAAGTCCATTTCAAGTCCAATGTAAAAAAAATATTCGTCATCCTCCTCAACCTGAAATGATGATAATCATGATCGCCATTAGCCAGATTGTAGAACACAGAACTGAGGAGAGCAAAAGCCACAAACAAAATCCTTCGCTAACCTAACCTACTATAGCTAGATTTCATTATTTTCATATCGCTCATTTATTGCTTTTCGTGCTGAGTAGAAACAGAAAAACATTTAGTTTCAAGAGATATATATGGGACGATATAACTATAGTTTTTTTTCTTTAATTTTTCTTACCTAATAACAGTACTGGGCCTACGTAAAGATTTTCTTACCCCTTCTTTTTCTCGGCAAACTTGTATGGGGTCGTGCATATAGGATGTAACGCACTAAACAAATTTTTCGAACCCCCAACACATCCCCATATTCCCCATGGGGGGTGAAGAGTCAAGGTATTCACATTTTGCTTGTATTTCCCTTTGTTCTTTAACGTTACATACTTTATGAATCATCTCTCAGCATTTATATCACTACCACCGTATTAGAGAGTAACTTGGCCAATGAAAACTGAATAGTATCGTAGAGATTGGGTCGAGTGGATTGGAATTGTGAGAAAAACAAGACGAAGGTCTAATGTAAGATCTCATCATCTCATGCTATTCATGGTATGGTGCATGCTAAAGCATACCAATACCATAA
Organism: Lepidocyrtinus dapeste; assembly: GCA_036850885.1. Classification (NCBI taxonomy): domain Eukaryota; kingdom Metazoa; phylum Arthropoda; class Collembola; order Entomobryomorpha; family Entomobryidae; genus Lepidocyrtinus; species Lepidocyrtinus dapeste. The sequence continues at coordinate 8,654 of JAANSQ010000928.1, read as the reverse complement.
CGACGAGTTAGTGAGAGATTACCTATCTACCTACTTATTTTTTTCTACTTTGCCTTTACATTGCTCTTGTGAATGTGAGTGAACGTAAATGTAGGCATAAATATTTTACCTCATTCCCTTTCTGCGACTTACGTGTGTTATGTGGTCCGCTAATTCAACAATATTCTACATTTATTTATAATAATTATTACCTTTTCAAATATCATTTAACCGAGTTATTTGGTGTTTTTAAATAGTGTTTGGATTGTGTTTAATTATTTGTCTTATTTGGATCAGCTGTCAGAAGTTTAAGGTAAGTTTTATCCATTCAATAAAGGATTTTTCTGAATTTATTTTGATTGTGCAATGCACTGCTCTCAATACTCTTTAGTCGACTTTTTCACCCTTCAAGTTTCCTTCCTACATGTGTACATGACTTACTAACTATTGACTATGCGCTGCGCTGCTATACCATGACTAGATACTAGATATAAAGCAGTGTTTTTTTCTTCGATCAAGTTGTTTGTTCGATGATGGGTCAAAGAAAGCTACTGATTTTTTTACTAACAGACCCAGAGATAGTCCAATGAATAATCTTTTCCGTCAACATTATGGCTACATGATTCGTTCGTAGTACAATAAGATGCAAAGAAATTTAATAAATTCTTGCTCTCTGGTTGACCTTGTCATTTTGTTTCCAAATCTCCGCGATTTTCAAAGGAAATAGACGTAAGAAAAAGTTCTGAATAGTCCAGCTTGAGTTTAGCGTCGTCGCTTGTTTAGGTATACTAATACGTATCACTTGGCGTGGGAAAGATTAATTGGACACTTATCCTATTCGTGCTCCAAATTCAAATAGTTTACTAACTTGTGTGATATTTTTTCGGCTGTCCAGTTGCAGTTTCAATCTAGTCAGCTAGACGATTAGATATTTTTTCCGTTCCCATGTTTATTTGTCACACGGTCGTTTAGTTATCAAGTACAAGTAGGTAGTGTATCTCTAGGTACATACTTAATTGCATTTCTCATTCAAATTACTATCGCTGAGTTTGACATTTCTCGCATGTCATTGTCAGGTGCAAGTGTAAGTGTTTGTTAAGAAAATTAAACTGGTAGTTTTGTTAGTGACAACAGTAATTAGTAAAAGTTTCTAGGAACTAATTAAATTGTTGTCATGGATGAAATTTTGAAATGTGGAGCACATGGTTTTGTCAATACGCGCGTGATATATTGACTGATTGTTGCAGCTTGTTGTTGTGTTCTGATCAGTAAAAACTATAAACAGTAAAAAGTAAGTGTAAATTCACTGATGACGGCTGTAACTAGAATTGATTTCGGTTTAATAATTTATTTACGCATGCAGAATTAGACTTGTTTTAGGCCAAAGCAAGATACTCCAATATCTTAATATAGCAACAGCTCGTGTTCGCTAACTTTTTTTTACTTTAAGTTGGCATTATGCCAGAATAATCTTCCGAGAAGTGGAGAGAATGGGGTTATTCATATTTCATAATTTAGTCGGGGTCTTTGTTTTCACCAAGACTTATAAATTTTTTTTTTTTACAAAACTATGTTGGAGTGTTTATAAAAATTAGAACTGGTTCGAATTTGAATTTGTAAAGAAAATCCTAATCCTAAGTTTTGATTAAAATAGATATGCTGTCACGCGTTGAGAACTCATTAAGTAAACTGATGTCAAAGACCAACCTTTTTTCCTTGACGAGCAGGTTAAATGTTTTATTCAGTTTATCTGGAAAGGAAAAGTGAAAGTTGAAATCTTACTTAATTCATTACAATTATATGGAGAAAGTGTACGAAAAACTTTCTTTAGCATATTGCAGGATTATCGAGACATGATATGTAGATAACTGTATCTTTAGACTAGAAGTATTTGAGTCGTTAAATGTAAGATCTAAGATGAATTACAACCATGAAAATTTTTTAACTTTCTAGAGGAGGAGTGGTCTGTTGTGGTAAAAGTGTCCCAGAAGGATGCATACGCTGGTGGAGGTTCCAGTTGGCACTAATGGGGGAACCCATGTGCCAGCATTTTTGGCTAAATTATGGAAAATTGTGGATGACCCTTCGACTAATGATCTCATTGCTTGGAGTGACGTAAGTTAAAGTTTTACTGTTTTTTTTTCTACCTTCGCATATGAAATCAGATTGCATCTCTGATCTCTATGGGATTCTTCCTACTCAATAAAAACGCATTTAGACTCGAATCGAGTGTAATGACTTTTTCTTCACATTTCATACGTCGCCAATGACTTCTCTCGATTCACTCTTCTAGTAAAAAGTATATATGAGATGAGGATGCAACGCAAGTTTAATGATAGTGATAAAACGTGATACAAATGAATTGTTGCATGTTTAAATGCTTGAGCCACGTCTTCTTTACGATGAGTTTGTAAAAAATTCTAATCCTGTGCTTTTGAAATTTATGAAATCTGAGCCGATCAAATGAAATGTAATTAATAATAGGGTTACAATAAACCATTGTTTAATATTTATGCGGTTAACTTTTCAGGGTGGAAACAGTTTCGTGATCAAGAACCAAGCAAAATTTGCCCGGGATTTATTGCCCTTATATTATAAACACAATAACATGGCTAGTTTTGTACGACAGTTAAATATGTGTAAGTCCTAGTCTATCTAAAGTAATTTAATGATAGTTACTGGGATAATGAAGGCAGATTTTTGCATGATTTTCTAGACGGATTTCACAAGGTAGTATCCGTAGAACAAGGTGGGTTACGTGTAGATAAGGATGAAATGGAATTCGCACATCCTTTTTTCCTCAAGGGACAAGAAGCATCATTGGAATTGATTAAGCGAAAGGTTATTAGTTTAATATACCTGATTGATTTAATTAGGAAGAACTTTCACTTCCGGAGAAAAGTTTGCTGAATGGACTACTTGATTTACTTAAATTAGATCCCTGCATCGAAGCATGAAGAAGCTAGATTGAGACCAGATTCTTTTAACAAAGTTTTATTGGACGTGCGTCAAATGAAAGGACGACAAGAAACAATGGATACTAAGCTTGTCACAATGAAGCGAGAGAATGAAGCTCTTTGGAGGGAACTAGCATCTTTGAGGCAGAAGCACGCCAAACAGACTCAGATCGTGAGCAAGGTAGAAAAGTTTGAACATAAACATTTTAAGTAATTACAAAGTACAAAGAAATTAGTTTTCAAGCACAATTTTAAATCTCCATAGCTTCTTCAATTCCTGGTTGGAATGATGTCTCAACAAACCCCGCGATTAGCTTTTAAGCGACGCATGCCACTCATGCTTAATGACAAAGACGGTTTGAAGCAAAAACTAGCCAGAGCTGATGTAAGATTTTGAACAAATGTCAATTAAAGTTTAACTGTTTCGCGTGAAAATAAGTTTTTGCTCTTGATTGCTTTTGAAACAGGCTCCAGATACTGGTCCAGTAATTCATGATGTAACTGAATTACTCGAATCGGAGGATTCGTGTGAAGATGGTGATGTGGACCAAGAATGTATTGAAGTTGATCCCATTACAATTGCAAACATTACCGGGAAGAATCCTTTTGCTGAAGTTGGAACAGGTCGCAATAGCCCGGATAATCCGGAGATGATGTTTTCTGTGAATCCGGTAACTGTTAATCCCACAGTTGCTACAAATAATCATAATCATGTGACTCTTCAGCAACAACAACAGCAACTTCAAGCTCAGGCTCAAATAGATCATAATAAACAAGGTATTTTAATATTCAAAAATGTTTTGGCTTAGTAGCAGGTACAATTTAAACGAGCTTCCACCCACGCAACTTATTTTATTATTTTCTTTGATTATCAGCTAAAGCAAAGCCTAAACAAGCCAGAAAAAATTCGTTGGGTGCGAATTCATTATCTTCAGTAAAAAGTGAACCGGCTCACGTTACATTCCCAGCTCCTCCAACACAACAACAGATTATTACTACTGCGGCGAGTAAGTACACAAAAACTTTAAATATGCCAAGATCTAAATTAATGTTAGCATGCGATGGGATTGTTAATAAGGAAATTTGTTGACCTTGATGCAGACGCTACGCTACAGCAACAGCAGTTATTGCAGATCCCTGTAATGTCTACAATGGCTCCACAAGTGCAAACGAACACATCAAATAACGTCCCTACGACGCTGTACTTTTCCGCTCCTGGGATGGCTGAGCCTGTCCAAGTCGTGCTATCAGTTCCGGACCAGAATGCTACTACTATTCCGAGCTCTTCTGGAATGACCAATGTGAGCAGTCCAATCATCGTGCCCTCTACAACCAGTTCCATTCCGAATTCTGTCTCACCATCAATGAATAAGGCAACCATGGCACCACCCCCGCAACCACAATCTCCGTCAATGGCTACAATATCACAGAACAAGGGAGGAATTCAGAGTCCGGCCCAAACTAACGGAATGAATGGATATGAGGGCATCGGCAGGTTTGTTTTATTCATAAAGATGCAGAAATTAGACATTATTTATTTTGAAACTCTCAATCTCATCGTGCTTTTGTCCTTAAAGTATTTATTTTTCAATTTCGGTTACGGTAAAAATATGAAGAGTATTCTCATAAATGTGATTATTATTTGGCATGAAGCATGATGTATGATCCGAAAGAGATTCCTTATCAGTCGATGATTGATTATGCAATGTGTGTAACAAATTTTGTAGAATATGTGTGATTTGATTTTATACGTTTTAGAAGTCTGAGCATCAACCCCAAAATCCTCATGAAAGCAAATGGTAGTGTACAGTAAGTCAAACAAACGACATAACCATCTAAAGTTTAATGTAATTGGGGGAACAAATGATTATTATGATCCGTTTGTGTCTTCAACTTTATAATTTTGTGAGGAGCTAGTTAGCAGACATGAGCGTTTATGTCATGACATTTTCATTTTTAAAACTTACAACGAAGAAGTGAATTTCATTTTAAAGAATAATCCCCCCAAAACTTGACAAATACGCTTACGCGCAATTTATATTCAATGTTTCGCTTAAACGTGCCAAAAACGACAAGACAAATCGATAAATGTGTTCAATGTCCTACGCTTTGTACGATTTCTCAAAGTAATTCAATTTTTATATTATGCTAAACAGTAAATTTTTGGGCTTTGAATGGGTTAATGGGCATATCATAGCGCCCCGTCAATGTCAATATTCAATGTCATTAGATTCTCAGAAGTTTGAACTGATTGGAATATGCGGAGGTATTGTTCCATTAATGATATACGCGAGTGGTTGATTAAATTTTGTAGGCAAGATTTGGACGGTCACTTGGACGACATGGAAGTTGGCCTGAATAGCTTGAGGGACCTTTTCAAAGGAAATGAACAGTATCACATGGATGGAGATACTCTGATAGGGGTAAGCACAACAACTACGCCGCCTTACTTCAACTTTGATGCAAATGAACGAGATATATACGCGCAGGTACAAAACTACGTACAGTTGCCCATTCCATAACTTATGGAGAGCTTGATTGAGTATTCGTTGTACTAAAAAAAATCCTCTGGTGGTGGAGTGAGAAGGAATTCTGGGGTACCTGGTTCGTTCCGTTTGGGTTTTACGCAGGAGTTGGCCATATTGTCTCCCTATACGATAATACTAGTACAACAATCATGGTTTTTAGCTCTTCATTGGTAATGTGATACATGCAAATAATTATAAATGTAAAACTGTGTGAGCAAATTGTGAAATCGAGGTGAAAATTTTGGATATGTAGTCTTGTTTAGAAAGATTCGATTAAAATGGCAGTGGTTAAAGTGGAATGTATCGGTGCACAAGAAAAGATTTCACGATCATTATCAGTTCGACTGAAACACTTAGCTATCTACCTGATATACTCAAAGTTGCAAACATACTGTCAGCGTAAAACATACATAGAAGGTGGTCAGCGTTACTCGCTGGTTGGTCAGGTTTTGGTTTACATTTCTTTTCGACCTGAGGCCACCCTGTTAAATCGCTTTAGTATGTTTGTTCCTTAAATTTCACTTTGGTCAATTGGGCAAGTTTATTGTGAAGCTTGAGCTTATGCGAACTTTCTCTTTATGTATTTTCAGTTATTCGATGGTTCCTCTGCTGCCGAGGATGTTGCCGCAGCACAGGCTGCGGTAGAAAACGCGGAAAATCAAACAAATCAAAATTTCCCGCTGAATCCACAATCTGGTAAAGACTTTTTTTTACCTCATTTCATTACGCAACAATTTAAGACTATTTAGTTGTTCAAGAATGTTAAAACATTTCAATATTCAATTACTTAGGTGGTGATGCTGGGACGCAAAGTCACGAAGTAGTGACATACAACCCAAGTCTCTTCGAACTGGCCGAAGAAGACAGCAACTTTTTCGACGAATCAAGTAATTTATTTTTAGACGATGAATTGGAAAGTATGTTGACGACAGACCGCGATGCTCTGAAACGTTCTGAAGGGCAAAGTCAGCGCCCCGGGCACATAACATTTGCAGGAATTAACTTAAATCATTCTCTTGATAGTGTGCTTAATACACCATTAAGCGAGCATGTCTACTCACCCGGAACTTCTGCTGCTAGTGGCAGCAAGAAGAAAAGAAAATAGAAAGAAAACGATGTACTCGTAAAGCAAAAGATGCGTGCGCGTTCTTAGAGGGAAGGAAAGTAGAGAGAAAGAAAATTTGATGGTTCTAAATGATGTGAATGCTGAGGAAGGTGGATGTTGTTTCTTTTTCAAAGTCTGATATGATCTAGCGTCAACGTAAGTGGAGCAAAAACATATAAAGGGAGGAGGCGTGTGTATAAAAACATATAATTGACCTTATTCTTGTCCGCTATGTACAGAAAAATTTAACTGAATTTTGAATCACTAAAATCTAAAATTCTTGCTGAATATTGAAGTGAATGACCAACGATGATAGTTTTAGAAACAATCTACTCTTAGGTTTTAATCCAGCTTAAAAAATACGTTATATTGGGTATTTTAATATTGCATAATAGTAAGTCTTGCAATACGGTCTCTAGCTAAGAAAATCAGATAGTTTTTCTTCGTTAACTGTAGTTTTAAAATTAGCTTTAGAATAGATAGGATTAGGATAGAAAAGATTCAAATATACAGTGTGTGTGTCAGCTCAAATACGAGAAGCATNAAGATTCAAATATACAGTGTGTGTGTCAGCTCAAATACGAGAAGCATTATGTTGACGAAATGCGCGCGAGGTTTCAAATTTCCATGGGCGAACGTGTAAGTATGTATCTTCGCTGATGTAAAGTTTTCAGATTGTTTAGGTAATGCAGAGCAATAGCAGCTTGCATAAGATTCTATCAACTTTAAGTTAGGTAGATTTAGTTTTAATTTAATTTTAATCTGAATCAATCTTAATATTACGTAGATGCATAAATATATTATGTAGTGTCTCGCCTAAAAAATGGAACGGTTTTCCCTCCTGAATATTAGGCTGGATTTGATTAAGTGTGCTAAAATCTCCTGACTCCTGAACCGTCTATGAGGAAGATTTGCTAGTTTTTTAAGAAAATATTTCTAGTTGCTTGGTATGAAGTTATTCCCGAAATGAAATAATTTTAATTTAGGAAGATAATTTTACCTGTATAGAGAACTAGAGAATGAAGGAAGAAATTTTGAAGGAAGAGCGGAGGAGGTTGGGACTATAAATAATGTATTTGTTCAAGCATAGATTTAAGCAATAAATTTCCGAGCGATCCTATATTTTGATTTTTTTCTGGTAAGAAAATTGAAAGAGAAAGTGGACACAAAGTGAAGTTGAAGGGTAGTTTTTTTTTCAATAAACATTTTATTTTGGATAAAATTTAGTAGAATAGCGGATATCCTGTTGGGTGTAAATCGAAACCAACTGTGTGGATCCCTATTCAATATGGTTAAGGAAGTTAAGGAAAGAATGCCGCCAGTAAACCTATGCTATAAAATGTTGAGCTTCGACCTCTTCCTTTTTCATAAGTTTTTTGTTGATTGCATGTATATAATGTGATGTTTTTACGGCATTTGTTATGTACATTTTAGTTTAATTCACGCTGGAGGTGTAACGTGATTTAAATATCGGTTAGTTCGTGAACAACAAAAAATAAATAAATAGAATATTTTTACGATATTACGCTAAGCCATCTAGCATCTCGAAAATATATAGTCCTGATATCGTCATAATGAAAAACTCGTTTAATTCAAGCAAATACGGGAGAGAAAGAAATTTAACTTTGTTTCTACGAGATAAATTTTTACTGGGGTTGTTTAGGCAAGAAATGAGCTAAACTACGATTGAAGAAAGCATAAATCACTATTTGGTGTATTTAGATTACATGACGCAAGCGATTGTTTACAACTGAATCGGTTAAATACTGACTTTAAGATAAATTGATGGAATAAAAAATACAAAATAATAAAACCCTACAACTTATTTAGGAACTTTTCGGTCAATGTCGTTCGACTTATTTTTGCACTATTTTAAAGCATCAATTGTTTGACAGATTTCCATGACAAAAAAGATGCATTCTATAATGTGGGTCAAAATAATGGTTTGTCTGGTGTTAGTAAAAATTATGCAGGTAGCTCAGATTCCAGGTGGTCTGCTAGCCAACATAAAATATAAAAACTAATCCAGACATTCGCATAATAAAACTGTTTTGCAGCTGCAGTTATAGTTACCGATAGCATTAG
>JAANSQ010000927.1:0-18070 GCA_036850885.1 Lepidocyrtinus dapeste | reverse complement strand
GAGGTGTTTATTTAAGATAAGAGCACTTGAATTCAACCTCCATCTACATTCCTCCGGGACGAGATAAACATCCTAATCTGTGAATTGAATGTCACATAAAGTATTTAAGTATGCATAAATAAATGCGTCGCATTAAAAATAATCAAGGGGAGAATTATTGGGTTTGTACTCCACAGAAAGGGTTATTGTTTGCGTTGTTTATCTGTAGTGGAACTGTATGGAGTAATGTTGTCGGGAAGTGCAATCTGCGCCTCGAAATGAATGCAAACATTAAAACTTACAAAAGCTTTCTTTCATGTTCATGTAGTGTAGGTATTTATGGTGGTAATTTTATTAATATCTCTACTCCACGCTCTTGCCCTGACTAACTGGCTTGACTTGTTCCAGCCTTTTGTTTGAAGAAGAGTCAGTGATGATTTATGATTAAGATTTTACCCACCTAATATGCTCAACCTTTGAAAGTTATGTCAAGATTTACATAACTTGAATAATAGCTATAAGTTTTCTTAGAGGCAGAAAATAATATGCGTATATGGAATTAGAATAGGCACTGAAAATAAGGTCAAGCCCGTACATGCAAACATGTCCAGAAAAAGAGACACTCAGGACGCAAAAAAACTGACTTTGACTCGATATGAGAGGGAAATGACTGTAAATTTAGAAAGCTTAAGAAATGCATAATGCATTTGCATATATTGGCTCCTGCATTAATGAATGACCTGTGGATTCGCAGTAAAGGAATTTTTTTTGGCAAAATCATATCATGAATCATGGAGCACCTCAAAACTTGTTTCTTGATTCTGGAGGTGGTAGTGTTGGAGAATCACCAAGTAGCAAACCTAACTGAATACGAGGTGTAGGCCAGGTGTGTACGTGTCAGTAGTCTGGTAGGCGTCACACGTTATCACATGACCGTAGAATCATTGTATTCTCACTTTACCAATATCGATTATCAATTAACTTAGATTTCAAGTTGTCTAACTGAAAAATTAGACTAATTATGAGATAATTTGATGACATTGGCATACCATGGACAAGTAGACGTAGCTGGCATACAGCTCCATATTAATCTGCTTGTTGATGGTAGCTTCGCACTCCTCGTGGAAGTTCTGGCGAGCTAAGGATCCGTTTCCGTTTGCCATACTGGAATATCTTCTGCTTGGGGGACTTTCCTTGATTCTTACGAACAGACTGGTTCGATGTGGGATGAAGTTCGTCAAATTGACACTGCTTGAATGTAGGGACCAACAAGGTGACTTTGCTAGGACTCCTGGAAATCAAAATCACACAAACGTCTTTGAATTTTTAGGTAATCATTAATGAAATGACATTGACCCGACCTTTCCCACTTCAAAAAGCAGTAATAAATGCCTAATTGGAATTAGAAAGTCTACGATAGCTTCAACTTACTTGGTATAAGTGTTCTAGACTCTGTATTCGTGCTTGGCAATATCCTCTGTGGATGATCTTGACAAATATTTTTCTCCTCAAAAGCTGTCCGTTCACTCACTGGCGACGCAACACAGCTCTGAGCCTGAGAACCACACAATCCTACCTTTTTATGGGAATGAGAAGACCTACCAACTTGTTCCGCACTATCTCTATTTGCTTTCGTATTCGTACTCTGATCTGTTGCTGTTGCTGGCTCTGCCACAGTTTGCAATTGTACTAAGGTTGCTGATTGTGAGTGTGATTGCGATCCCAGCTTCTTGAGAATGGTCTGAATGTGAAAGGGTTGACGAAATGCCCCAACACCACAGCCTAAACCCCAAGTGTAACCATTAGCATGGCCCAGAGCCACCAAATCTTTGAGTATTGCAGGGATTGGGAGCACCGTCCAAATATTCTGCGAGGAGAGTGACATCATCACCCTCGTCGATAACTAGTATCAGAGTATAAGCACCTACTAATCTGTAAACCATTTATGTACATATTCAGCAATTGATATTCATCAAGAAGACCAAGAGTCTCAATGAAACGAAAGGATAAAAAAGTGTATGACTTGCTTTGGCTCTTCTCTGGTTTCTTTTGTGGTCTCTTAGTGTCCAGCAGCGACGACTAAATGGACTTTATGCGCAATACATTCCAATCACACTCATCTTTGCTTGCTATTCTGATTTAGCTTCAGCTGAACCAGCCCAGAACACCAGAAGGTACCTCACTACACTCCTACAGAAACATGCGCTTGTATTTACGTATTCATAAATTCCTGAACTGAAGGAAAAGTAAAATTGGTAACGGTACTTTTCCAGTCAAGGCTATGCTTTACTTCTGAATGATTAAATTGCTACAAAGACTTCATTTTCTACAGCCTTTTCATTTGGCGCAGCCATGCTTTCTGATTAATTTCACTCGTAAATAAATTTCATGACTCCTGCTTCGTAGGTAACGGTTGAAACGGGTTAGCAAGGAAAGGAAGAAATCTTTGAAAGACTAGCTTCTAGCTTGAAGACTAGAAAAGTGGAAGTTAATGGTACTATGATTGAAATCTCCGCATCATCGTAACTTTCCAGAATTTATATAAGTATTAATTTATTAGACCGAATATTTTATTTATCAGCCATTTTCATACAACAATTACAGATACAAATATTTCGAATGATTTGAACTCAAAATAGGAAAACACACTTCAGTTACACTTCAGTCTCCATTTACTACTTTTTGACCGTTTCGTCTGGCTCTGACTCCAATGGCGCGATTGGCAACTGTTCCAATGCGATGATTCCCTTCAACGGCAACTATCACCGGAGAAGTTTCAGTTTGGCTGAGATCCAGATCCTTGAACATCTCAATATGACGAATTTTTTGAAATACAAATTGTTCATGTTTGGAGATCATATGATGGCGCCAGTTCCTCTCACTGCTGAATGGACGCAAATCTAACTGAGGACATAGCGTACACTTGTTAATCTTTCCAGGTTTTGTTTTCAATTCAAGCAGTTCCTCAAATATCTTATCCACGCTCTTGGAGGGCGAAAACGCTTGAGATAAGCTCGGAATCGTACTCAGCGACCTCGATTNAGCGACCTCGATTACATATAGTTATGTGGTTTTTGTGCAGATTTTCGAAAAAAAAGTTTTGACACCTCCCCTTGCAGAGTTTATGCCTTCAACTGTACAATTTAAGAAAAAATATTTAAGTCACGCTGTGCTGACTGGAGAACAAAAAAGCACAGTTATAATTTTCAACGCCAGTTCATAACATCTGAGTGTAGGTAACTCGGTACACTAGTTGACCACCTGACATTTGTTGGTGGTGTTATAAAGCCATCGGCTGAGACTCAAAGTGATGCTATGTGTCTCTAGCCTGTCTTTGGTGAGGAAGTACTTGCTACAGTGTTTGCAAAAGAACCCTTTCTTCGGCTCTTGGATGGATGTTTGGGTGGGTAGTCTTGCATGAACAGTGACTTGATGGATTTTGATCTCTTCCTCCCAAAAATATGATTTGGAGCAGGACTTTACCTCACACTTATAAGACCTATCGGGCTGGAATTGGTCCTCTAGTTCTGGACACTTTTCCAAATGCCTGTCTCTTCCGGTCTCATCTGGGAAGTTTTTGAAGCACAATGGACATAGCCAAGGAATTTCTGGGAGTACCGGAAGATCCATTCTGAAGCGTTGGAGGGTGTTCATATGGGAGGCAATATCTATATGCTTCGTTGTCCAGTGATGCATGGAGCAGTCTTGTAAGGTATCGAAGCGCATGGGACATTGGGTACAAGCGTATTCGTGTTGATGAAATCTGTACAGGTGCTTGAGGAATTCGTTAAAGTCCATATAGGTCATGTCCTCCGCAGAATACTTGCATAAACTACAAGAGAATATTTTTTGCTCCAGAGGGATGGTCTCCGAACCCAAGCCATCTCGACAGACATTCAAGTGTTCCGCATAGGCACGTATGTCACCTACTCGGCACTTAAACTTTTTGCAGATGCTGCAGGTCAGAAAACGTAGCCGGCCAGAGTAACTAGAGAGACAGGAGAGCATGTGACGGCAAGCCTTGCCCATATGGCTGAATTTCAGATCGTAGGCATTACACAGTGGACAAGGAATACTACTTCCTTTGAACACCTTTAGTTTATCATCTGTTTCTGGAAATGTGGTGGCGGTGGTGAAGGAGTCATCTTCATCTAAGAATCCCATCTCAGCTGAGTTTTCTTCCTCCTCCTCCTCCGCATACACTTCCTCCTCATTAAACATAATCTCACCGTCGTAGGCAAAGTCCGGCTCTGACCCGTTTTCTTCCTTGTCCTCCCCATCCTCTTCCATCATACAGCTCTCATCGTTGACGTTAGTGCCTCTATCTAACGGCTCGTACTTGACCAGCACTGGTATCTCACGCTCAGGCTCTTTCATCCTCTTTGAGGTCGAAGAGTAAATCGGCGGCGGAGTTGGTGGTGGAGGCATCTCACAGTCAGCATTTTCACGCCGATCAGGATCAGGTGTTTCGGTTTTAGGTTCTTTAAATGGTTGTAGCATTGGTAGTGGGATTTTTGGATCACCGGCCAGCTGATGAGCTTTAGCATCTCCTTTAAAAAAAGGATTCGAGCACATAGTCAAAGGGGGAGGCTTCATTCCACCTGGAAAATTTATTTTCAAAATTGCACACAAAATAATTAAATTAATTATGCAGGTTGCAACCATAATCAACCATGATTAATTTAATTATAATTAGTTAAATTATTCAATCTTACGTGTGCAAACGAATTCCCGACAGCTGTCGACGATGTCGAACTCCTTAAAATTCACAGGTACCTGGTAATCAATCAATTTAGGAACAGGACCTCTCTTCCCCTTCATCCCCAAGTTAATCTTGATATCCGATGGATTTCCATTACTGGCCAGGTCCATTGTAGAGATATCGGGTTTAACTTCAAAAGTCGCACTTATCTTTTCCTGCATCTCCCACTTGCACTCTTCGAACTGTAAAGTCAGGCTCTGCAACTCCCGATAGATCTTCTTGGCCTTCTCCACATCCTGGTTGCAATTATCTATTCAATGAATCATCAACGTCAAAAATTTTGAAAAATGCTGATAAATTTAAAAACAAAGAAAAATGTGACTAGTTTATACCACATAGTTTTATCCAGTGCTGGGGATCACCTCCATGCCTCAAATATTTCTCCATCTGTTTGGAACTTAGCTCCAATACTTGCTTCAGTATAAAGATTACGTTAAGCTGCTTTCCTAATGTATAATTAACCTTGGGATGTTTGTCATCATCATCATTTCCATCATTCTGGAGGAAATGTCCAGAGGACTGATTAAATGTCCTGGAATTAAACTGGTACAAGGGTACGTAGCAAATAAGGCACTTATGGGGTTGCTCAAGCAACGGCACGATACCAGGGTCTATACATCCTTTCCCCTTCCCCATTATGCTCATGTATTTTAGGGTTTGTATTTTAAAAAATAACCCCTATGACCCAGTCCATAAATTCAAACTATTCAGTAAAATCGGTTTGGGTCTTATAAACAGCTGTATGTTGCTAAATCACGACAAGCAGGGCACACACTTCAAATATACGAATCTGAAATGAACTGGAGAAAGTCAAAACTTAAATTTCTCAAAAACAAATATCAAAAAATTTGGTTAAAGATAATGACATTTATGACAGTTAATTTTATTTAGAGAAAAAATATTTTGATGGAACATCAATGATGATGCTCATGTGGCTTCGCTTGCCTGCTGCCTGCTGCCTCTGCTCTCCAATCTCGCATGTGTTAAACTTTCCTCTCGGTTTGAAAAAAACAGTTTTCATGTAAAGGGCATTGCAAGTATAGCCAAGCCATAGCCATAGCCACCGATGCTTATACTTTGGCTAGTTTGGCTTTGGCTCCTTCAGCCTTCAGCTGATGATGCGATGAAGTGACAATGTGACAAACGATGAACAAAGCAGATGGAAATTATGAAGCCTAGCCTCTTGGGTGTTTTATGAATTGCAGATTGGATTTAAAAAAAAATACGAATATTCTAGCAAAGGTAAGATTTATTTAACAATAAGTTTATAAGTTGATAACTTTTGGGAAATTAAATTATGTTTTTTAATATTTGCAACTCGTTAGCAATTAAGTCAGCCAGTCTTTGAGTTTGCGATTCCGTGAGGATGCCCTCCTTGGTTGTCACGGAAACCTGTAGCACATCCTTGTAGCTAAATGGAATGATGAGGACGCCTGGAATTTAATAATCAATACACAGTTTTAATGTAAAGGGTTTTTATTAGAAGGTTTTGAATATTTTCAGACTTACCAACAGTCCCGGGCATGGGACCACAAGTCATGGAATGCTCTAGAACTGCCCTTCCTCCAATCTGGAATCCTTCACGGTCTCCGGCAATGTTGGAGAGAATGAGAGGGAAAGTTTTCGGATGGAGGAATTTTTGTCTTAATGGTGAGAACCAAGTGGCAGTCTGAAAAAGGACTGATTTGTCGTAAACGTAAAGTTTGGAAAGCTTCAGCTGGCGGAAGATCTCATCACATCTTTCTAGACATTCTTTGGGGAGGGGAAGTGAAGTTGGTAAATCCATAGTTGCGGAAAAACTATGATTTGCTAGCTTCTCAGGGTGATTTGGCTTGGGGAGGATCCACTGACATGGAATATCTTTTAGCTTATGACTGGAATCACTTTTCCCCACTCCCAAAGCGATAGCGGCCATGATCACTGCGGAAGTATTTACCTTATGGCGGTTCGCAATCAATTTAATATCGTTCACGGAGATGTTCTCAGATAGACCCAGATGGAGTAAAGGCTCTTGTTCCTTCTTGAACTTGAATATGGAGTCATCCCCCTTCAGTCCAGCGTAATGGCTAAGGACTTGAACGTAAACGAAGAAATAGGGGAGAAACAGGTAATATTTTATCGTGCTAAAAATTCCGTCCTTTGAATATTTGGCTTCAGGGAGGGTCAACTGCTTTTCTCCTAATGCCTCTACGAGGACCTTCAGGCAACTTTTGGTGTCACCTAGGGTGTGATGGCTCCTATACACTAGAAGAGTCTTGGATTCATCATTCTTGTATTTTGGAACTATTATGATCTCCCAAGGACTTCGTTTCTTCAAAAAAGTCTTATTTATCGCTTCTTCATGTATTTTCCTCAGGGAGGAGTATTTCTCAGAATACTCGTCTTCCAGTATATGATTATCAACGTTGAAAGTTTGGTCATCCTTCCAGAACTTATACCCAGCAAAGTCCACTTGGTACTGTTTGAACTCCCGGAACCTAAGCTCCTCTTCTCCAGTCCCCTTTTTATTCCGTACACTGGCTCCCAACACATTTTGGATGAAGAGTCTTCTTAGCTCTTTCACCTCCAAATGGCCATCCAGTACCATGGTAAAGGCTATCGTATTCTTCGGCGGCACATCTGTGTAATTCTCCTCCACAGTGGAGTCCATATAATCCAAAACCTTTCCATAGGAAGGTTTAGCCTTATGGACAAACAACACCAACATGCATCTCATCAAATAGACCGGAATCCAGAGACAAGTAAACACTACCGACTTCACAGCCGTCTCCAGAAACACTTTTATAAACTCTTTGGGCTCGATGCCATACCATCTTTGGCGGCACATGTTAGAGATTTTTCTGAAATAATAAATTTAAAATTTCCTTTCAGAAAACAACACAGGACAAGTCTCAACTTTAATCCTAATAAAAAGTCAACCTGACCAATCACCTTGGCTAAATTAGATTCATTCGCTTCACTTTATACATCAGGCTAACTGTTCCATCAAAGTTTTGATATATTTATCAAGTTCAAGCCAAATCTGACAGCGTGACAGTGATGGAATTGATTAAGTTAATGTTCCACAAATATCACCTTTTTATTCTGAGCAAAACACAGAGATGCAATACGGAACATCACATCTTACGAATCCTACGTTACGTAACTCTGACTGTGGTTTTCCTCTTTTTGCGTTCGTTCTGTACTCTGGTAATTAATTTTTATGAAGATTTCAGGAATACTCAAAAACTCTGATCAGTTTTTTGTTGTCGTTTATGATGTGGGATGTGCAGAGACCCAAGCCAAGTTAACTTCATGTGGTGTTGGTCTGTTATTTATTTATTACGTGCATGTGAGGAATTAAAACACAATTTTTGTTTCTAAAGAACAGCATACACGAGCAGGAGCTGTAGCAGCTACACGGTTGAACTGAAACAGTGATACTGTCCCATTTAATTTGCTTTCATTTAACCCGTGCAAGCTTGAATGTCACCCTCAGTCTCATTGTCATTGTATTGTAATGTAATACATGCTACATATTTAAGCACCTGAATTCATCCGTTAGAATAGAATGCTTTGATTTCTAGTTTTTACTTTTTTTAGAAAATCATGCTGGCTCTAGTTTGGGGCGTACTGAGATTCAGTTAAACGAGTTTAAAGTTTAAACTGACAGAGGTCAAAGCAAATTAGAGTGACATCACATGACTTTACCTCCAGATATTAAATCTGCTTGGACCTTTTGCACCTTAAATTATATTCTGGATGACTTGGTTTGCGTAGGAGATGTAGAATAAATCTAATTTTGTCTAAATTCTCCTTAAAATGTCAAACGGTTCATTGGCTGGTGGTTAGCTCCGTCAACTCTTGAACATTGGATTGAGTAAAAAAAAATGAATATTTTTCGTTTTCGAGTTAAAAAAAATAATTTAACATAATTTAGCTTTATTTAAATTATTGATATTAATTTCAGGAAAGTACATTTTTAAACTTGCAGGAAATTGAAATTTTCAGGGAAATAGGTCAGTGGTCAGCTTGCCTCCAGTCTTTCTGCACTTTTAAATCATTCCATATCGTCATCCTGACATAGGCCATTATGTATCACGTACTTGTCATACTTGCTTAGGTATTCCCTCTGGAGAAGTATTTTTAGAGGTAATTAAATTCCAATTAACCTTTATTTGATTGAATAGTCAATGTAATTTGACTTACGTTACACCTACTCATGCAGAGCAAATTGCATCTGGTGACAGTCCATCCATTCCTCAGACAAAGTAGTGGTTCGCAAGTGCAATTTAATTGATAGGCCTTGTTCTCCAGAAACTTCTCGTGTTTTGGATTCTTCACCCCCTCCCAGCTTGTAATATTACTGCATGCTTTCCAATGTGCCTCCGTACAATTTCCTCCCCAGCCTTGCTTCGCCTCCAGCAGCTCCTTCGGAGTGTAGTGCTTAAACTTGAAAGACTTTGATACTAATTTCTCCTCTATGGAGGAGTTGCTACAAATTGCCCCAATATCCACAGTTTTTGTGTCATTTTGGGTATATGTGGAGTCTCCAACGTAAATAATCTCTGGAGTTGAAGCCGGTGGCACGCTGGACTCCGTAGAGGAGGTATAAAGGATCGAGAGTGATTCAACCCTGAAGTAGAGAAGTATCCAGAGAAGGAATGTTATCGTTTTACAAAACATTTTCAACTTTGAAATTTTAACTGGAAAAGATCTTCAAGTGAACTGACTCAACTTAAGAGAATGGCTAGTTCCAGCTTGCCAAAAAGCTTCTTCTGTGGGAGAGTCAAGGATTAGTCTGATAGACTATATTACATGAAATAATAATTTTCTAAAAAATGCTCTCGTGTTCAAAGCAAATTATGTAAAATATAGTCAGGTAATTATAAATATTTCGTCTTTGGTCACGGTTCCAGTGAAATTGGCAAACTATGGCTTAATTAAGCAAATGACTTTAAATTGAATTCCTAGCTAAAGTCCCAGTCATATTATCATGGGATTCTGGATGAAAGGTACAAATTCTTTGCGAACCGGACAAAGAGCAAAGTTCCCGGATCTCCTGCTCTTGCACGGATGGATGCCTCCCTCCTGATCTGACTCAGACTCTAAGCTCCAGGTTGCCGTGCAGCATGAAACCGAGATGTGAAAAATGAGAGCGTGCAGGGAAACCGTCCAGAAAAAAATATCTATCCGGACTATTATTCATTCTTTCCCATGAAAATTTTTCCGTGTATTTTAAGAATAACCGGAAAAAATCATTAACAAGCTAAGGCTTAATATTACATGAGTCTAGTGCCAAAAATACGCTTCTATGAAAAATCAATTAATTAATTGCAGGATATTTATAAATATGAGATATTCATTTTCCCATGAAAATTTTTCCGTGTATTTTAAGAATAACCGGAAAAAATTATTAACAAGCTAAGGCTTAATATTACATGAGTCTAGTGTCAAAAATACGCTTCTATGAAAAATTAATTAATTAATTGCAGGATATTTATAAATATGAGATATTCAGACTTCTCCAAAACTCAATTCCATCATAAAATGGTTCCGTGATGCTTCCGAACTCCTCATCAATATGCAAGCGTATCAATGGACGATCGTTGTCTACTGTAGGCTCCCTTACAGGGACTGGGTCCCACCCAACGTTTCCTCCAGGAGTAGGAACACTATAATCAATAATCAAAAGTGTTCAATGAACTAACGATACAAAAATAGTTTCTAAAATGAATGAAAGTTGGGAATGGTCCTATTGCTCCTACCCAGTAGTGGCGAAGGACACCCATAACTTAATCAATTCCCTAGAGACATAATAGTCTCCGTCCATTTGTCCAATCTCTGCTCTGACGAATGGAATGTTAAACAAAAGTAAAAGCTCATCCCTGGAATTGAAAAAAATCAATGAAAAGTTCGAAACCAACATAGTTTCAAAATGTTTGACCCGCATGTTTGACTCGTATATATTTTACCCATGACATATTCCATACTTGTCGGGGGTACGTATGTTGGCAATATTAGAAGCAAACCAATTTAGCCCAGAGCCCAGAACATAATCCACACTGGCTGGAAAGCCAATTTTGGTCCCACTGAAAAGCAAATTTCCAAAGGCCAGCAGTCCCTGATAAGTATAGTAGTACAAATAGACTGGAGACACTTGAGACTGTAGCACAGCGGTGTCATGGTTATCCAGGAAGAAACCTCTGTCGCTTAACATCCTAGCACCTTTCTTTGTATTTTCCAGGGAGAGCGGAGCATCGTTTAAGTAGAATTTCTTGACCTTGGCAGACACTTCATCTCGTTTGGGATGATCAACGTATGATAGGAGTATTGGGGCGTAGTGATTCCAGTAGGAATTCAAGAGGTTCAGCATTGTCTCATTTCTAATGATCGCTTAAATTCAAGAGATTCCGAAATGAAAACAAGTTTCCAATAGATTCAAGTTTTCATGGCTTTAAATAGATTACCTATTAAGTAAACTAGACCTTCGCCGCTGTTAACTCCGGACATCCAGGGAACGCTGGGGAAGTTGCGAGATTTTAATAGTTCCAGTGCTGGAATTGGAAGAAACTTCGGTCCGGAAGAAGCATAGGACTCCACTGTTGGACCAAAAATTGATTGCTTTCCTTCAGCCAATGCATTCTGGATAATATAGATATATTGCAAAGATTATGTACAAACTGCAGACTTGCGACTTAAATTTTGATCCACTTACGATGAATCCTTTATGACCATCCGTGAGCCTCTTCGCATCGAGGTTCATCAAACACTCCACCATTTGACTAGAGTCTTGAATGGGACAGCCAACGCTCTTCGCGAATTCTCTAGCTTGGGCTGGAGGATCGGCTATTTGTGCCCATGAGCTAAGGGCGGTTCCACTTTGAGAAATTGCCCTGGAAAAAAGGCCTTTTGACATGGGACTCAGCGTGTGAAGATGGACACACACGGAACCAGCACTCTCTCCGACAATGGTGACCCTATTTTTGTCTCCGTTGAAGTATATAGCATTGTCCTGGACCCATTTTAATGCCAAAGTTTGATCCTTCAGCCCTAAGTTACCCTCTATCAAGCCATCTCCAGTGTTCAAGAAACCTGGAGGAAATACACATTATTTATAAGCTATCATGGAGACATTACAATCTGGAATAAATTTTATTGACGAACCAAATGAACCAAGTCTATAGTGTTGGGACGTTGCAGTATCGGTTCGGTTAAAAATTGTAAAAAAATTCAAGATGAGATTTATTATTCTATTTTTTCATTTTAATTTGACACAGGCCTACCTATAATTAATTGTAACAAGTACAACGTCCTCATCCAGGAAGTACCTTGGCCAGTACATACGAGAAGTTCCCGTCATGAAAAGACCTCCATGGATGAAGACTATTACGGGCACGAGCGTCCTACTATTTTCCGAGGGTAATTGACTCTGAAAGAAGCCCTAAAAAGAATCCCTTTCACTCAACCTAATTCAATCAGGGTTGCTTTGGAGTGTTTCAGAAAGAATTTCGCTTTCCTCAAACCTTCCTAGAGTACACGTTCAGATGGAGACAGTCCTCCGACCCTTGGGCCATATCCGTAACCGGATTTACTTGCCAACATGTTGATTTGAATTCGACAGCCAGGAATTCTGTTCCGTGCCACCCTTCATGAGGCACTGGAGGCTAGAAAAAATTCAATCATAAATTCCTTTAAGGTACTATAACTACTTCTGATTAATTCTGCTTCAAATTACTAGAATACTTGCCTTAAAACGCAAACGTCCCAGAGGAGGCATCGCATACGGTATACCCTTAAATCTAAAAAACTCATGACCCAATCGGGAGGTACTGGTTGTCCCTTTAATCCGCCCCGACGCTGTATCCGCTAAGATGTAAGGGAAATTATGTTGATTCATCAAAAAGTCAGTGGCTTTCTGCACCCACTCATTCACAGTCTCTTTTGCTTTCTCCTGAATTTCATCCAGTATATCCGTGAACCAGCCTCTTCCACTTAAATGTGGACTGGGCCGACGCAGTCGCTGGATCTGGGTACGGGCAGGTTTTCCAGCTTCAACCTGCAGTACAGTACAGCAATGTAGAACAAGTGGAATAAGCCACAAGTAGCAGTTTAGCTGAGTCTTGTTCATTTTGGGAGGAAAATGGGTGTTGGGGTAAAGTACGACTTTAATATAATCGTGGAATAATTCATAGTGACTAGATGTCACAATCAAATTTTAGGCATTCTTCATCAATTGAGTGACCCATTGTTGAGGAGACAACAGCTTTCATTCCCTCGACCTTCACATTCTTCAATCGACAAAACAAAGCCTTATTCATCCTCTTTCAATATTCATTTATTTATTATTGTAGCGTTGATAATTTATAGCGAATTCAATTAATTCCTTAAATTCTGGACAAGTTCACGCAACCTGAGAAAACTGAGAAAAATGCCAAGAGTGAGTCATGGACCTCGGGGCATTGCGATTTGCGATGAACAAAGAGCAGAGATGTAGTTCATCTCATTTGTCAAGCAAGAGCATGCAAAATGTAGAGAAAATAAGAGAGAGTGCAAAAATGCTAAGGAATTTATTAGGTGGTGGTGGTATTATAACATGATTCATGATCTATATGCTAGCTTGGACTTCTTGCGTTTTTGAGAACATGGGGAAATATATTTTTCATATTTTTCCAAGCCAACGATGACATGTCTTAAGCTCATACCTTAACTGCAAAAATATCCCCTTGGGCAGTGTACGGGTTGAGTGTTCGACTGTTGGAGTGGAACAAGGGGAGAATCAATACACTCCACTCCATCATTTCTTAACATCCAATTAACCAACATTCCATCCACCCCCGATCTCCTTCGCCCTCACCACCGAACCATCATGGTCCATCCATCATATCAGCCACATTAACATTATCCATATCAATCGAATCTCCGTAAGGTTGGCACAGGCGGCAAGGCACAGTTGTGGACCAGGCAGACTCTCTCCCTTTTCTTATCTTGCGTTTAAGCTTGGATTTAACTTTGACTTGTAGAAGCTGTGCGAAATTGCTAAGTACAAAATAGAAAAGAGGAGGGGACTAGGAACTTTTGGGACAAAGCACAGGGACATTTAAATAGTAACAGCAACAGCTACTGTGATGATATGATACTGTCTATTACTCCAATACACTCCATTATACTCCACTCTCACATTACATAATAAGCCAGAGAGATGAGAGAGACAAGAATCAAACAATGACATGCAATATGCAATGCATCTATTCTTAACCATGATGATTAACAGGTGGGAACATTCACAAATGATGTAGTACTCTGGAAGAAAATCGCGTAAGTTATTTTAGACCTACAGCACAGTCACCCAAACGAAAAAAATATCAGTCGGGCCTCTTAAAAACCCTAAAAATTACTTTCTTTAAGCGTAACATGTTACTTGAA
Organism: Lepidocyrtinus dapeste; assembly: GCA_036850885.1. Taxonomy (NCBI): domain Eukaryota; kingdom Metazoa; phylum Arthropoda; class Collembola; order Entomobryomorpha; family Entomobryidae; genus Lepidocyrtinus; species Lepidocyrtinus dapeste. The sequence continues at coordinate 3,924 of JAANSQ010000927.1, read as the reverse complement.
CAGGCCCTGTTCCAAAAGATGAATCTGTTTCTTTCTCACTCGAGTTGATCTCTTTCCTCATGAGATGTTGGTCAGTTCGTGTACTTGTACTTAGTACTTACTTACGTTAAAATGAAGCGACATGTTTTTCGGTTTGGTGAATATTTTTTCAACCCCAAGAAATATATTTCTCCTCAGTTCATCGGCATTGCTCAGTTCATGGGAGTTCAGCAAATCGTACGGTGGTTCGAGTCGAGTTAATGCATTCAGGAATATTCCCTCAAAAGTAAATGATAGTTAGAAAATAGCATAAAAAATTAAATTTCCGGAGTGAGTGACTCCAGGATCCAGGAAAGATGCCAACAGCAACTCCAATGAGCACCTTGAATGTAGCTTGGCTACAATATAACGCAGGTCCTAGGACTCGACCTGCCATTCAAAATCACATGGAATATGAACCCGTAAGTGCAAATAGTTTTATGGCGATTTTTTAAATTCGTGATTTCTATGTATTGCGCGAATTGTATCAGGTGCTCCAGCAGATCTTCAAGAGGGTGTCCATCAGCCAGCTAAAAACGATGCGCTTGGTGAGCAAGCAGTGGTGTGCAGTATCACTCCCAGAGTGGAGAAAGCGTGCGGTGGTGGTGATCAAGGACAACACACTTATTACGACGTTGACAAAATACGGCGTGGACATTCGTGAGTGGAACGCCATGATTCGTGATGAAACAAAAGAAACTGTAGACTGCAGTCTAGTGGAGGTGCCATTTGAATCGTACAAGCTCAACAGGCTCCAGTTTATAAACTTTCCAGAGGTCAAGAATGCTATGCGTGAGTTCATTGAGCTGTCTGGGAACAACTTGAAGTTCTTACACTTTTTTGAAAACACCTTAGACGAGCTCTCGTTCCAGCACTCGATGACTCATTGTAAAAAAATTGAGGAGTTAGTGCTCACCAACGTGACCATCCCTCCAAACACGGGGAAAACTGGAGAAACGGATGAAGACTACTGCCCCCACGGACCATTTGGACCGGTCAAGGAAGACTTGAGGATTTTCCAAGTGATAGGGGCGCGTACTTCTCTGGAGTTAAATGACACATGGGCAGAATTGATCGAGACTATGCTGAACATCCACACTCTGCGTTTGGAAGGGAAATGGAATCTTGAGGCTCTGAAAACAATATTTTCTCACATTACGAAATCCAGAATGGATGTTTCTGGTCCAACTTTTCCTGTGAGAAACTTGATTCTCCAGAATTTGAGCGAGCGTCGAGCCGGGATCGTGCATCTCCCTACGGAGTTAATACCATACATAACGCATGAGCACTTTACTCTGGCGACACTGCGATTGGATGACGTCGGTTTCATCGGGATGCCAGAGAGGGAACTAGTCCAGGTTCTCCACCGTCACCAAAACACGTTAAAATCCCTCCACTTGCATCAATGGCAATTTGGTCAATCGCAGTACCACGACTATCCACAATTTCCTTACGGCGTGGACTTCCAGTGCTTGAGGGAGTTGGTCATTACTGGGGAAGTCACCGACAACTTGGATCTCCTACGTTTTATACCTTCACTGAAGAAGCTCACTTTGAACTGTTGTGTGGAACATCGTATAACCAATTATGGCTACTTTCCTTGCGAGACTTACCGTTATCAGCGTGATAACTCCGTTAAACCATGCAACATGCCCTCAACGGAAAATCCTAAAATGCAGCGATTTTGCTCAGAGAACCTGCGGGAGTTTCACTTCAAGCATGACTGCTTCTTTCCAAGAGACTCTGTGGAGAACTTGAAGGAGCGTATGCCCAACTTGACTCACCTCACTTTGCCAGTGACCAACGACGGTCTGTGGGCAATCTTCCAGTTGTGGCCTGACTTGGAGGAACTCAATATCTGGCATAGTACAGATGTGGACGATGCTGCATTTACTGGAGTACAGTACGCCTGCATGCTCAGCGCACAGCAACACTCGGTAAAGCGTAGGTTCCCCGGCGTGGGCTACATGCAATGTAAGTTCTCTCCAGACAAAAATTCGCAAAATAGTCAACTCAAAATATTACCAAATAAAATATTTTTCACTTCAGCCCTCCGAAAATTTGCATTTGTGGTGGATGAGCGGCATGAGAAGAAGTTGACTGACTTGTCCGTCCTTGTGGCATTGGAACGTTGGCCGAACTTGAAGTACATGTACTTTCCTCTGCGAAAGGTAAAACTCAAATTTTTTTCCATGACTCTTGTAACGACGCTTTCAGAACTTTCTTGTTTGGTGTTCCGATCCAAGATGAGCTACATATCGTTAAGCGAAATCTGTAAGAGGATGATAAGAGCGGTGGTGTGGGCACCAGGCGGGAAACTTTCGAGTACTTATGTACACACCTATGAGCACCTGTATCTTCAGCGTCCTCCTCAGGATCTAAGGAATTGCAAGCAATGTCTTTCTGAGCTGATCAAGACGTTTCCTCAGTGGGAGGGAAGTTTACCATTCAACCCATCACCGCTTAACAGGGACAACGCAGATCTGAATGCGATGACGACGTCATTTGGTGGACCCACATCGATCACTCCAGATATACCAACAGTACCATACAGAGGGGCATTCGTTGATATGATGCCTCAAATAGGAGCACAGTCACCAGCACCAATGATGCCAATGCCTAGAGAATCAATGGCTCCCATGTACATACCGCAAACACCAATGGGATACATTGCATTAAACTGGATTCCGGGACCTATAGGCTACCCTCCGTTGTTTCCAGGACCAATGCCTAACATGCCAACACCTAATTCAACGTCCCACATGTCTCCAAGACCTAGGTTTCCAAGACCTTCACCACCACCACCACCACCACCAGCACCTTTGTCCACTTGGGTTCAACTTCGAATCACCCCAGGGCCAAGTACATCGGCTGCAGCCAGACCTCCACAAGGAAACGATTCAGTTCAAGCATCAAATAACAGTGGCAGCACAAGTGCCTCCAACCAGGGACCTTCCACTCAACCGTAGCCCACCAAGGATTAAAACTCAAAGGACCAGGGAAAATAGCAACCCACCTGGGTTCTTTATAACGACACAGGGTTCGTCCTGACGTTATTCTTGTAATTAATTAACTTCTTACCATTTTTAATAACGACACAGGGTTCGTCCTGACGTTATTCTTGTAATTAATTAACTTCTTACCATTTTAAAAAAAATCATGAATCATACATTTAATATTACATTCTTTCCTTTCATTTAATATTTTTATTAGCATTTAAACTGTGTATTAGCTTTTAGCCTGTTAAGGTTTTCCAGTTTAGTACAAACGTAGAGAACTTTCAGCATATAAAAGGGATTTTTTTTAGTTTTATAGTATTTTTAAAGTTTTGACATAGCATACTTGTAACATTAATAGTAGCATTTTAAAAGTTGATTAGTTCTCCAGATTTTCCTACATGCCAAACATACAATTGTGCATTATGCGTTTTCAGCGTTTAAAAAATGGTTGAGACCGGTGTTGTGCGGGGTCAATGCAATATTATAGTTATAATAAACAATAAAATTCTGGCCATTTGCCAATTTTGTATATAAACATCATTATCATTTTTCATTATTCCCAAATTCCAAACCTGTCAGAATGATCACCATTAAATAAATGTGCAACTGGAGAATGCAGTTAAAATGGCCATAACATAACCTTCACATCATTAAGATTATTAATTTTTTTGAGTATTATTTTCATAATCTCATGCACATGTTCTAAAAATAAGATGACACATAAGTTAACTTTGGCTTTGACCCTCCTGGTCCTTTACTGCTCCCCTGCTTTTCCCATCCTATTTGGCCTCGATCGAATACATTACAATACAACCACTGAAGATGAACAAAGGAAAAGGATGAAAAACTAAAGTGGTAAAAACCACAACTAATGCTGGAGTACAGTAGAAAGCAAAAAAATAAAATC